>JAVJIX010000017.1:185000-422500 GCA_036785185.1 Paratrypauchen microcephalus
GAACCTTATTTCGGTAATAAAACAAGTTGTTTTACTCACCCATATCACTTTGGTGTCATATGGAGCATTTCCGGAGATGTTTTAGATTAGCGTTAGGCTAACGCCGTTAACGACTTATAGCCATAGCTCGGTTGCCTGGAAGAATCCATGACTCATCGCTGTACCAGCGAGTGAGTCTGGTAACACTTGGTCCAAAATGCGCTGCGGTTGCGCGTAGACAGACAGCTAAGTGAACCGAGTGAACAGAGATTGCGCCATCTTGATTCAAAACTGAGGCGGAACTTCCGCTGCCTAAGAGTGACTTTGCGGGCAAAGGCGGGTGCACTGACGTCACCATCTTTGAACGAATCAGAAACGCGGAGTCCGTTGTTAACCGGAGGAGCGAGGGTGGAGCGAGGGTGTCCAAATGGTATCGCGCTGTATAGGAAATACAGAGAGATATCATTTGGCTGGCCAGGTAAATAGCTCGGGGCATTCCCCGAGCATGTAATATGCCCCGTGTGGGCTCCAAATAACACAAACTTTAGCACTTTTCAAATCATAGAAGCTCGATGTCTTTAGAATACGATTTCGTTTGAATCAAAAGTGGCCTGTAATCCGAGATTTATCCATAGTTTACAGCTATGCGTTCTATGTTTGGGTCCCGGGAGCTGAGAGCACACTCCGCGCATTGGCACTGGCATCCTCATCTACTCGAAACTATGAGACCAGAACATCAAAAATGTTTAGTGAGCGTGGACATAGTCGCCTGGCATGCATACCCAATCAAATTCCACACAGTTTTGCGTCACCGTATGCACGCAGATTTCCTCCCGAAAACGCTTGTCTAACGTGGAATAAAAAGTGAAGACGTGACGCCACTTTTGCGTCTTCTGTTCAGACCGTCATCATATAAACGTAGCCTAAGTCATGTTATAATCCTCCTCAAAAACAAACCTGGAGTTGTGTATAATAATAATAATAATAATAATAATAATAATAATAATAATAATAATAATAATAAATAGTTGTAGTTTTCAAGTTAACAGCTCCTTTTACCTTTAGTTCTGTTAAGATTGCCAAGTCCAGGGTTGAAATCATTTAAATGATTCTTGTGAAGGTGTATGGAGTTTAAAAACAGAGTAGAGCACTTCCTGTATTACCACATGACAAAGTGTTTTCCATTTGAGAGAAGAACTGAGTCTAAATATGAAGGTTTGTGTGTTAAACATGTGTGAATGAAACACAACTCCAAGTCTAACATAGATTAGAAAAATGCATAGTATAGGCCTTTTAAAGTAATATCATGCAGTATTCACTTTTAATTAAAACACATAATTCAGATAATTCGCAAAGAAGCAAAACTTAAGTCGGTGTAGTATGTAACTTTCTGGGACATCACCTGCACGATTCCATGGATATGGAAAGATAAAACCATATTCCAGAACATTCTCCATAGAGACAGATATGTTTTATGCCATTTATGTTACTGAGGAACATTATAATGTGGGAACAAGCCAGAAAAGGCCCTTATGAGTCAGGTTTGTGGAGATGCAAGCCCACTTGGCGTAAGGAATAATAATAATAATAATAATAATAATAATAATAATACATTTTATTTATAATGCACTTTATATTTGACCTCAAATCTCAAAGTGCTACACTTGCAACAATAAAATAACACACATTTTTCTAAGTTTTGCAGTGCAGTAAAGTAAACACAACCAAAATGCTTTTATTTTAGTCTTAAAATTACACACTGGGGCTTTAATTGAACTCACTATATGTAAATGATTCTTTTCTTGTGCTGTCTTTAAAACATGAAAAACAGAATTGGTTCAACTGGTCATCGACATCCTGATTTTTCACCACAATGACTTTACAAACATTTTTCACAACTTTCAGAGGATAGTGCTGACAACTAGCATTCCTTACCTTATCACATGGAAATTATGATGGACAACCCCTTTTATGATATACAGTGGTCCCTCATTTATCGCAATGGTTAGGTTCCAGAAATAACCCGTAATGAGTGAAATCCGTGTAGGACAACTTTATATTTTACCATTATTATACATGTTTTAAGGCTGTAAACGCCTTAAAACACTGGAATTAACATTTTCTCACATTTCTCTCTCGAACACTCAAACACTCAAAAAACGTAGATTTTCAACAAAATGTATTAATAGTGAAGTGTGGGGACTCCACCGGGACCCCGCCGGACGCGCAAGGAAAGCGGAGACATGAGTCATTGGATCCGCAGGAAGCACTGCGCTCATCCAACGGCACTGCCATGTCGCGACGCGCACCAACCCCTTGGAGAAGTGAGCGACACGTGCACCCCTCATCGTGGTCAAATCCGTGACAGAGCAGCACGACCGGCGCAAGGCCGCGTGTACACCGGGGCTGCGAGCCTGCGAGCACGAGATCGAACCGCAGCGCCCGGACCATGCCTCCCCCTCAGGACCGCGTCCTTGCAGTCCGAGCTACAAACCGAACACGCAAAAAAACCCCGCAAGAACTGCACGAAACTAGCAAAGAGCCGCACGGGGTGATTTAATCCTGGTTTAGACCTGGTCTAGTCCCGGTTTAGTCCAGGTCTAGACTTGGTCCAGTCCTGGTTTAGTCCAGGACCAGTCCAGGTTTAGACCTGGTTTAGACCTGGTCTAGTCCTGATCTAGTCCCGGTCTAGTCCCGGTCTGGTCCTGGTCTAGTTCCAGTCTGGTCCCGGTCCCCCCCGCATCCCCCATCTATCAATCGGCAAAGGTCTACAGTCTCTTAGCCAATCAGGACGCAGAACACAATGTTACACTATAAAAAAAAAGTTACACTATTAAAAAAAAACAAAAAACAGCGAGGCCGTGAGCAGTGAACCGCGATAGAGCGAGGGGCCACTGTAATCAATTCTCCTGAAAATGTGATCCAACTGGACTCTTTGTTTTGACTGCACCTTCTGCACACACATGTCCAAGGCCGAAAGCTGCGGCTTATCGCACAGCACATGCACGCGGCCTCTCCCCTGGCCGTCTCTATCAGTGTCCTGCTTGGTCGGGGGAAACAAAATTTCGATCTTCTATCTGTCTTGTACATATGGTTTTTCTACAATAAAGCAAACTGTCCTAATTTAAATAAATAAATAAATCTTCAACATGGCCGCACATCCGGGTCATTTTTCGAGTCAGTGAAAACACCACATACGTACAGTAATATCCTCCAGCTGGGTGTCACTGTGTTAGAGGATGGGTCAAATGTATAGAGGACTCATTTCGACTGTACAGCTTAGCCACCGCGACACCACAGCTAAATCGTCAGCATTGTCGGAGATACAAACCGCGCGTGAATATAGCTTTCCCGTCTATGTACAGAAACTGTAAATCCCCCTCAGCCTCCGGGGCAGACAGGCAGACTGCGCAGTGCATCCAGATGGACGCCTCACACTTCACAATGAGAAGGAGCTGGTTTGTGCTGAGTGCCAGAGCTGTGTGTCTGCTACCACATGAAAGCCCCCGCACAGACCTCTGAAAGGCCGATTTACGAGGAGGAAGTGCTCGGTTAGATTTAGTCTCGTTTTTTTTATCATCCATTTTAACATTTGTCAAAACAAACATTAAAAAACAAAACCCTCCCACACCCAAACCCTTTCTGCACACACAATATTAAATCAGATAAAAACGTCACCCCAGTCAAGTCCAGTCTCACTCTTACTTTTTGAGGGAATTGTACTTCAGTAAAAGTTAATGTAAAAACTATGAGAAATCTGTATGTTGACAATATTTTTTATTATTTAAATGGCCGATATTACACTATTTTTGATCTGTTATAATGTTGTTTCCCATCAAAAACATACATGGAGTGATGTTTTATTTCATTTACACGTTTGTTTGTTTTTGTATCTAATATGACAACAAAAAGAAGCCAGAAATTTAAACCTGTTTCTGTTTTAAATGTCCCAAAAATGGTCAATTCTGGCCGTTTTTACACATAAAATGCCTTAAATTTATATATGAAAATAATACACGATGAAAAACTTGTAATACATTTTTTTCTTACTTTTATGTGACTAAACTACAGAACAAGTTTCAAAATGATATCACTAAATTTAAGTTTTTTTCCCTATTCACCTGCACCTGTCCATGGGGCATGTAGTCTGAGAGTCAAAAGAAGAGGCACAAGGCTGGAGTTCTAACAGTTTATTGGACTTTTTAACCGAACCCTCAAGACATTGTGATAGTGCTGTCCACTCCACTCTAGTACAGTCCAGTCTGGCAATCCTTCCATTGTAGGGAGTATTTTCATTCATTTATTTATTTATTCATTTCGAGCAGGTCAACACAAGGAAATAAATACACGTAACCAATATACAGTCAAATACATTTGTTTTTTCTTTTTGCTCGAAAAGGAGTGGGAAGAAGAAAACTTAAATCCCACCCCTGTCTTCCAAAACATCACTTAAATTATGAATTAGCTTCCTTATCAGCTCAGTTGAAAGGAACACAAAAACAAAACAAAGGCAAATTCCATTCTTGTATAAAAAAATAAAAATAAACTGATACATTAAAGTCCCATTTGACGATTCATTCAAACTCGTCTCTCTGTATTCAGACCAGACCATGTCTTCATACAAGAACTTAAATTTGTGAATATTTTGGCAGAGCTTTTGCTGTAAATCCAGAGCATTCCACATTTTTACCCCACACACAGTCACACAGAAACTTTTACGAGTCGTTCTAACATTAGGCAAAATGAAGTTTCCATAACCTCTCAAATTATAAATGTTCTCTTTAAGAGCAAAACATTTTTGCAAATTTTTTGACAATTGTTTGGACACTGGTAGCCCCCATGGCAGAAGACACATCAAGGCCCGTTGTGACGTGAGCCGTCCTCCTGTGGACCCACCACCCACGGAAGGATTCATGGGGGCTGGTGCATTGTGTTCTGGGCAGCAGAACACTGCTTGGACTGCTGCCCCCGCAACCCAGAAAGTGGAAAAGCGGAAGAAAATGAATGAATGAATGAATGAATGTTTATTAAATGCTTTTAAAAGCAAAAACATAATCACTGTATAATTTACGTTTAGTGCAGGGGTGGGCAATTATTTTTCCCCAGGGGCCAAATGAGAAGCAGTAAATATTGTAGCGGGCCAAAAGTTGTATTGTATTTTTACTGTAATTTATTGAATTATATGCTACTATGATATATATACTAAATTGTTTTTATGTGTGTGATCATAACACATGTACTACATTGTCTAATGTCTGCAACTGCAACATATTTTCTATTATATGCTATATTATATATTATATGCGGATGGAAATTAGCACTGTGCTAAATCCGGCATATTTATGTCGGTTTGTGTGATCTTATACAAATTGTGCGTTCATTAATATGCATTGTCCCTTCCAAATAAACTAATAAATAAATAAATAAATAAATAAATAAATAAATAAATAAATAAATAAATAAATAAATAAATAAATAAATAAAGTTTGATTATTAATTTTATTTCTACATTGAAATCAGTAAATGGCATTGTTTACAGAAGCTGGTAAGTTCTGTGTTATTATTAAGTAATGAGAGAGTGAGGTTTTACAAAAATTGAATTTATTCGGCAAAATAATTCAAAACAATGAAACATGAAACGTGAAACATTTGTAACTCTTTTTCAGTCACATTAACCCCACCATGCTTTCTGAGTTGAACTTTCTTAACTTTGTATTAAGACACCACAATGTCTTTGTTTGCCAAATAATAGAATACAAGATATGTCGCTGCCAAACTGTGTAGAAAAAAAGTCAAAGTTAGCATGTTTAGTGTTTTTTTTCTTGATCAGTGAGAGAAATCTAGCCTCTGTTGAGCTTTAACAAGTGCATCAAAGTCAGGTTCATGTTTGAGGTGGAGATGTGAAGCACGTCCGACAGATGATCATCAGTACAAATGCATTATGTACAAGTTTGAAAGTAGGTTTTATTTTCTTAATTCCAAGCAACCTTTCACGGGCCGGTCAGAGTCAGGCTTGCCCGGGTCTGTTCTAGTGACGTCGTAGTCTGAGAGTCAAAATAAGAGACACAAGGCTGGAGGTGGATTGGAGTTTTTTAAACGAACCCTCAAGACATTGTGATAGTGTTGTCCATTCCAGTCTAGTAAAGTTGAATCTGGCATTCCTTCCATTGTAGGGAGTATTAAACCTCTGATGACACAGACCAAGATAACAAGGACTTATGAAATGTTATACCATGCACAGTACCATTCAGATTAGTTTTATTTTTCTCAGTATGTTTGGGTTCATTCTCAGTCTAATTTGAGTTCAAACACAAACAACATGCGTTGGTCTACGTCTAAAAATAGAACACGATCAAACCACAACGCAAACCACGATTTCAAGCAAATTGTGGGAACTTTGAATCACATCTCCAAGCAGATGGCCGACCCTCTACCCAAGCGTTACACAGTGTACCAAGTTAAATGACTAAAAGAGTGTAGTTTTCCATTTCGGGTTGGAACAAACAGCATTTCTTCTGCCCAGTATAACTTCTGTGGCAGTGGATTTGAGCCATATCGTTAGGAAACATCGCAAATCATAAGATACAAGCTCCAAAGTGTGCATGGAAATCTTGTAAATAAAGTTAAAGACATGTCATTATCGCAGCTGACACATTCACGTTCAGTATGTGCTTATATTCTGGTTAAAACTGAGTCATTATGCGGACCGTAATGTGTGCTGTTTCCATATTCTGTTGCATTTTTGGATGTGATTTCAGAACACGCCTTTGACCCTGGCAGGTGTTGGATTTAGATCATGTTTTTGGTGCAGTGATTATGGATTATGACAGTGATAATGAGAGGTGTGTCCACAGCTAAAATAATATTACTCATGCTCAAGCTGCATTGTGTAACTTTTCTGGTGGAGGGTCTTGCAAATGCTATTGCTTTGTCTGAGATGTTTCACAGTATGACATTAGACCTTTCTATCTTCATGGAGACCAAACCAGACCAAGTTACAGGTCAGATCTGTGGACAGGCATCCCCGCTCACAGTCACAATTTATTTTTGATGTATTTTGAGCTGTAAAATGACCTGTAATTGAATAATAATGTGAATAATCACAGTAACAGGGTTGCAGGTAACAGGGTTGCAAAATCGCACTAAAGTTCGCTTTATCTCAGGAGTAGAAGCTGTTTAGCTGTTACCGTTAATCAAGAGGAAAAGCTTATTTATGCAAATAAGTAAAGGGGATCATTCTGATCATTTCCATAACAGGGTTGCGTGAGGTAGAGTGAGACATTCAATTAAGGCTAACTATGTTATAAAAAAAGAGAAGACAAACCTTTGCTCTTCCCATTCTTTTGGAAAACTGTTTGATGATGTCAAGTCCAGGGTATCATGTGGTTCTGCTTTCTTCTTCTTCTACCAGGCTAAAAATGTTCTGGTAACAGGGTTGCGTGCATGTTGTGGGACACATGTTCCATGATTAATAATTATTATTTGAAATATTATGTCTATTAAAACAAATGCTCCCACAGTTACAAGAGATGGCAATGAAACAAATTATACAAAAAAAGAAATTTAAATTTGAGATTTAATTTGGTCATTAGAGGGGTGGGACAAGAGGAAAATGGCATTTTGGGGGAGACTTATTTGGCATTTTTAAAACTATTTTCAAGCATTCTTTTCTCTGACAACCAGCTGGTTAGCTCAACTGGTAAGTCACTGACTTTCCCTGGGGGGATGTGGGTTCAAATCCCCCCGACAATGAGAAAGCCAGTGTGGGTCCTTGGGCAAGACCCTTCATGGTACTGCCCCCTGGGCGCCAAAAAAGATGGCTGCTCACTGCTCCTGAAAAGGATGGGTCAAATGCAGAAGTAAAATTTCTCCCGTGTGTCATTGTGTGTGAGACCAAATAAAGACTTAATCTTAATCTTTTAGTTTTTTTTAGATTTGGTCTCAGGACAAGTAAATTCACTCAGAAACTGTATGTTTTAGTATTTTGGATGTGGATTATTGAATATTTGATGGGTGGGATGTAAAATGGGTGAAGTGTCCACTGAGCAATCACAGAGCAGCCAAAGCAATCCACCAGAAAAGTTCCATAGTGGACCTTTAAATCAGGTGTACTTTATCCTCCACAGACCTAAACCTGTTACATGTTTACCCTGTCTGATATTAATACCATCACGTGCAGACTAGGTTAGAGCTTCTGCTATTTCCAGGCCTGCAAACCCGTAAACACACAGAGCGGAGGGATTCGAGATGGCCGTGTGCACTGGCTCTGGTCATCTCACTGCCCACATATGGTTTCTATGTTAAACACGAGGGCCCGGTGAGGGAAGACATGTCCCCAAAAGCTCTCCTCCTCAGCTGTGGACCGGCCCCAGACAGCCGCCAACGAAAGAGCAATGCTAGCTTTTTATCATTTTAGAAGCAGTTATTTACGCAGTGTTGTTTTTGCTCCGTGGAAAAGTGGAAGAGAGGATCCTTGAAGGGACTTAGTTAAAATGATACTGTTTGATGTGGGGAAATGATTGGGTTGCAGACTAGACTGAATAAATATATATGAGACTGTAAAAGTGGTTCAAAATGTCACATGCTCGTTATGGAATTATACATCGAAAAAAGAAAGTCAAAGGTGTGGTAGCCTAGACATGTTCAAATCAAATATAGCTTAGAAAAAACAATCAGATACCTAAACTAGTAGAGAAATTAGATATTCATTTGAGCAGGTTTTGATATTATAAATATTCACAGCACAGACATTAACCTTAAACTTCCTGGGTTGTTTTTTAAAGACAATACAGTAACGTGTATTTACCTTCACATGTTCACATGTTTCGGCTGCTGCATCTTCAGAACCGTCACCGGTGTTGGTGGTGACGTGTCGTACATCAGCTGTTGTTACTTCCTGTAGGCACGGTTTGTTTATTGTTTATTTGTTTATTTAAGGTCAGCTGTTACTTCCTGTAGGCATGGTCAGCTGTTGTTACTTCCTGTAGGTGTGGTCAGCTGTTGTTACTTCCTGTAGGTGTGGTCAGCTGTTGTTACTTCCTGTAGGAGTGGTTAGCTGTTGTTACTTCCTGTAGGAGTGGTCAGCTGTTGTTACTTCCTGTAGGAGTGGTCAGCTGTTGGTACTTCCTGTAGGCGTGGTCAGCTGTTGGTACTTCCAGTAGGCGTGGTCAGCTGTTGTTACTTCCTGTAGGAGTGGTCAGCTGTTGTTACTTCCTGTAGGCGTGGTCAGCTGTTGTTACTTCCTGTAGGAGTGGTCAGCTGTTGGTACTTCCTGTAGGCGTGGTCAGCTGTTGTTACTTCCTGTAGGTGTGGTCAGCTGTTGGTACTTCCTGTAGGCGTGGTCAGCTGTTGTTACTTCCTGTAGGCACGGTTTGTTTATTGTTTATTTGTTTATTTAAGGTCAGCTGTTACTTCCTGTAGGTGTGGTCAGCTGTTACTTCCTGTAGGCATGGTCAGCTGTTGTTACTTCCTGTAGGTGTGGTCAACTGTTGTTACTTCCTGTAGGCATGGTTTGTTTATTGTTTATTTGTTTATTTAAGGTCAGCTGTTACTTCCTGTAGGCATGGTCAGCTGTTGTTACTTCCTGTAGGAGTGGTCACCTGTTGTTGTTGGCGCGGTCAGCTGTTGTTACTTCCTGTAGGAGTGGTCAGCTGTTGTTACTTCCTGTAGGAGTGGTCAGCTGTTGGTACTTCCTGTAGGCGTGGTCAGCTGTTGTTACTTCCTGTAGGTGTGGTCAGCTGTTGTTACTTCCTGTAGGTGTGGACACCTGTTGTTGTTGGCGCGGTCAGCTGTTGTTACTTCCTGTAGGAGTGGTCAGCTCTTGTTGCATCCACTTTTAGGGCGTTTAAAGTTCACACTGGAGATCACATACAAGTCGCATTTTATTGGAAATGTGAATGACCTTGCAAAAAATTTGGATTTCACAAAATAATCCAAATTGAGCACTAACCCCTGCAGTGTGAACATAGCCTAAAACCTTTCCAGGCATGTTTTTGATAAGGGAACGTTATAATATGGTAGAAACCTTAAAAGATTTTGCATAATACCCCCTTTTTAAGTAAGATATTGCTAACCAGGTACTAAATAAATATCCCACAACAAGCAGAGAAGTCTTCCAGCTGCGGTTACTACAACTACAAGTACTACTGTCTTACCACTGTGACTCAACTTCGAACCGTTCGTACAAACACATTTCATTTTTATTTCATTTTAAGGTTAAGTACATGGTTAGTTGATACTACTGGGTACAGTGCACGAGGGGAGTGCAGTGGCAGAGTCTTTAGCACAGTCCAGGTGCAGCAGACCACCAGGGGGCGTGCGGACAAAAAGAGGCGTGGTCACAGGTTTGCGACACGCGTTACACGGTTGTTTTCCGTCCAGTTTCAACATGGCGTCTGAGGCCTGGATCTGTGAATGAGACAACAGAGGTGAAGTAAGACATCGAAATTTCACCGTGTTTATTTGTTTTTGCCTTAAAAACGTTAAAAAGAGAAGTGGTTCATTCTAAACGGTTTGCAGTGGTCCTAAGTTGTTCCTCACTTACCTTCAAAGTATCCTAATTAGTGGATTCATGAGCTTTTCACATCTTTTAGAGACTAGAGCAGATTTTGCGGTGACAATAAGGCAAACAACAACTAGCATGTTAACTGCGCACTAAAACTTTTTATAATTAGAGGCAGAGATTACACAACACGACGAATTTTGCTAAACTACATGGAAAAAATGGGAATAGAGTCTTTAAAGGTCCTCAGTTTTCTTTTATTTTGAATCGCATTATATCACATTGTTTCCTCATAAGTATTTTGTTTGGACATAAGTATTTTGTTTTGAACTCGGGGAGGTTCACCAATGACCAGACTCACTCACCAGACCGGCCAGTCCCTCTACACTCTGATTGAATCCAGAAGGGACTGGAACCAGACCATAGAGCGTGAAAAACCTCTATCCAAACTTGAGAAGATCCAACCACAACCGCTAATTTGTATCACGTCTCTCAAATGCAGAAGACATCTCCTCTCCAAAATTGTCCTGTCATTCAGAACTAAATATGTGACCGACCACGGCAAAACCCACCACAAGTCGCTCAGAGCGAGCAGGAGAAAATTGCGTTCGAAGTATTTTTTTTTTTCAAAATTTATGATTTTTTTTTTTTTTTCCAGAATGTGCTAGTTGAGATCATGAAGAATCCCCTCCATGTTTCAGGTAACAGCATTGTTGTTGTTTTTTTAAAGATCCCATGACATGGTACTTCTTGATGCTTTTATATGGCGCCTTAATGGTTCTCTAATACTGTAAATGAATCCTTCTCCAAAATCAAGCCTCAGTGCATGGGAGAGCCTTATGAACACAGTCAGAGTCATAAATATGTCTCTGAAACGTTTTATTCTGGGCTTTGTTGCTTGAATGCAAATGAGGAGGACAGAGACAGGCCAGTGCAGCGGGTGGGGGTGTGGCCAAATACTCCGCTGTTTCCTGGATTAGCGGCGCAATGTGCGCTGTGACCCACTTCCATGTTTTAAGAGCGGAGAAAGATATGAGACGCTTTCCATAAAAAAAAAAACACATTTCCACAGAAAATAAAATTAAACCACTGCTGTTTCAGAGGTTCGGAGGCTCAGATAATAATGCCTGGAAACACTCTCACGTGTCTCCAGGCAAAAAAAAAGAAAAACCACATCTTGCATTTCGTTTGCGGTCCAAATTCTCTGGGCGTGATTTCCAGAGACGGTGGGTAGACATCCAGACGGGGGGTGGAAACCTTTCCCCGAGTGTGACGTCAGAAAGTTCCCTTGTTCAGAATCGCCCGTTTGGGCTGTCTTTTTTTCAAACGCGGAAAAGGATCGCAAATGCTCAGTTTACACATTTTGCAACTTTTAGCCATGGGGGAAGGCCTTAAAGGGATATGCCACCCCCAGGTCAAATTTGGGCATCTCCCCACAGTCCAGAGACTAAAATAAGTGGTGGAAAGCGTTTTCCTGCTCACCCAGCCATTGTCCGAGTCTGTCGCCACTGACCGCCGCGGTAACTGGTGCTCCTCCGCCTTAGACTGGAGTCTAACGTAGCCAGAGTAAGATTTCGGCCAAAAGGAATTAATTTGCTCGATGCGTTTCCCAATTACTTTGTGTGTAGTGCGCATTCATATCGAGTGCAAATAAATGTGCAAATCAACACGGAGAGCTTGCCTTGGTCATTTTGGGTGGGAACTATTTTCCAGTGCGTAAGAATACAGCCGTATCACGCACCACATTGTGCAACAGGGGAACTCCCTTCCCGGTGCGTAACAGGGATTCCCCTGGTAGCGTGCTGCGTGATACGGCTGATACGGTGGCATATCCCTTTAAACAGCGTAGGGGAGCTCACATTAACGTTCAAAAACCTCAGAAAGTAAAAATTTCATGCCATGGGTCCTTTAAAAGCATACATTTTGTCTTTGAAAGTGGCTAATTTTTCGGAAAGAATCGGGGCGTGTGTAAATGACCATAATTACCATACTGGTGCTACTGGCCATTCATGTGACTATTAGCGCTCTTTTGTTGTTGTTTTTCCCGCCAGTCAGTTGTGTGCGAGATAGGGTGACCATTTGTCCGGATTTCGACGATAAATCGTCATAAATCCCCACCCATTATTTACCCTACTCTGCGATGTTGTATCGTATGCAAACATTCGCGATGCGCGCGCAGCTGATACAGCCCCAGCAGCCCCTGATTGTCTGGAAGCTGCTGTCACTCAAAAGCTCCGCTCATGCTATTGACTGATTTTTGCTCCTCAGATGCACGCGCAGTTCTTTTTGATGGGTGTTCCATGTTAATAAATATATGTTGACTTCATACATTATTCATAAGTTGTTCGTGTGGACAAGCAAAGACCAGTAGGCTAAATGACAGAGGCCTACAACTTTTTTCAATTTTTCATGTTTTTTTGCTTTTTGGCGCCATATGATGGCATGGCAAAGACTGTGTTTTTTCAGTGAATTGGTGATGATATTGTTTTTTGTTCACATCATCTTGACCATAATTTGCCACATTTTTGTTTTTGATGGGTGTTCCATGTTAATAAATATATGTTGACTTCATACATTATTCATAAGTTGTTTTTCTTGACCGACCCCCCCCCCTTCCCCGAGGGAAAACAAAACACAAAACAAGGTGTCCTCACTTTAGGGCCTTTGTCCTCCTTTTTGGACACAAGTGTCCTCCTTTCCTGTTTCATGCTGGTGGTCACCCTAGTGCGAGAGCTGCGGAGCTGCATGTAAAGTATTGTGGATGAGCTGAATCGTGGGTGTTTTATCGAGCTTATAAATAAGTTATATATTATCTAACTTATTTTACCTGAAATAAGTAACAATTTCCCCCCATTTTTATATGTAATCAGCCATGTCTGTTTTAGACAAGAACAGATCATGCAACTCTCTCATTGGTTAATCCGCCTGTCAATCACTCCCTCTGAAATCATGGAGAGAGGATAAGGCTCCAGATCTGATCGTCTTTGTGAAATTTTGTCAAAGCGTGTGGTTCTGGCTGGTCAAGTAACAAACTCACATCTTTGTAAATGACGTGTAGTAATTGGGGACTAAATTATATGTTTTTCTACGAACACACACCATTTTAAATTACCAAGACTCAAAAAAGTTGTCTGAAAGTAGATAGAAAGTAGGAGTAGTTCTGGCAGGTTTCAGTTTTAATTTACCCAGACTGCCTTGTGCCTAAGTAGCCGGGAATGCTCCAACGCTCGCTCCACTTTCTTCATACGACTCCGGTGGAACATCTCCCTCAAGGACCCGATCAGGAACCCCGAGAGGAGCTGTACGGACCAAGACTCAGGCAGGACCTCCAGAACCTTCTCCCCTGACAGCACATGGGGGTACTTCTGCAGCAGGTCCAGGGCGGCCGGAGAGCGCCCCTCACTGCTCAGGTAGATGTTGAGCAGGTGGAGCAGTGGTTCCTGTGTGGTCTGGAGGTTCTTGTTTGTGGAGAGCCTACAGCAGAAGTCCTCAGCTGCTGTGGGGTCTGGACAGTCCTGGACGAGCAGGCTCAGGGCTCCTCGGTGGTCTCCGGTACGACCCAGAAGAATGGCCTTCTCCATGTGCAGAGCTGTGGGTTTGACGTGATCTGGAAGACAGTGGAGTTTGGGTTCATTGATACTTCGCAGCTGGGGTCATCAACATTCTCCGGGGGTGTGATGCTAACTGTAAGCACTGTTCTGACTGAAGCTCTATTAGACTTTAAAGGACAAGTAACGTTTTTACAATCTGGACCTTATTTCGGTGATAAAACAACGTCATTTACTCGCCCATTGTACTTTGGTGTAATGTGGATTATTTCCAGAGATTTCGGAGTTGGGCTGTATCCATTTAACGTGAGTGGTCGGGGCAAGCTGTTGCAGTCACCAAATAACACAAACTTTATCACTTTTCAAATGAGAAAAATTACTAACAAATGTGTTAGTCTACACTTTCGTTTGAGTCAAAAGTGGCCTGTAATCCGAGATCTAGCCATGGTTCTGATTGGATGACGTCATCAACGAGGGCTGCGCGCATTTATTCATTCCGCTACTTTGCTTAGAAGAGGCTCAGAACTTTTCTGTTGCGAGCGAGACATGGCTGAAGATTCGGACTTCGAGACCGAAGAGGACTTATTTGAGTATGATGGCCGTCCCTGTCGTTTTGAGTATACGGATGAGGAGGTATTGGAAGGAAAGAAGCGGAGACAGTTTGAGGAGCAGCGCACCAGAAAACAGCCATCGGTATCGCATTACTTCTCAGAATCGTGCGCTGAATCCGCTGGCCTTTGTTCTTTTCCTTTGCTGGTAAAAAAAATTGTCCAGACTGAAGTGGGTACTGCAAACACGATGGTCCAAACGTCTTACAGCTTTGCCTTTCATGTTTGGGTCCATTCTCAAGGCAACTAACCACAGCTTCAGTAACTCCGAATTGTGATGACGAAGCCTGTGAAAACTCAACTTCGTCCAAGCTGTCATTTTGTTTTCACAACCGGGATAAATGCATGTTTGCACCATTTCAGGTTTTTTCAAGCGGAGATGTTTTCTTCTTCTTTATGACTGTAACCGAGAGCTGAGAGCGTCGTCTTATCTGCAAATCAGCTGTGAATGCGCACGGCCCTCGCTGATGACGTCATCCAATCGGAACCATGACTGGATCTCTGGGTACAGGCCACTTTTGTCTCAGACGAAAGTGTAGACTAACACATTAAACTTTTCTCATTTGAAAAGTGCTAAAGTTTGTGTTATTTGGTGACTGCAATAGCTTGCCTCGACCACTCACGTTAAACAGATATCGCCAAACTCTGAAATCTCCGGAAATACTCCAAATGACACCAAAGTACAATGGGCGAGTAAATGACGTTGTTTTATCACCTAAATAAGTTCCAGATTGTAAAAACGTTACTTGTCCTTTAATCTGATCTTTATTTTGACATAATTTAATCAGAAAGAGCTGAATAAAAACAACTAAAAAAAAAGTCTTTCACACCTCATATTACACAAGCTGGCTAGCATTAGTTAGTCAGTTATTCTCTTTCACATTTTTGTTGAAAATCAAACTTAGAACAGAACCACGAACGCTTAGATTGATCATGAAAATGCGTTGTTTAAATCTATTTTATTTTCAGACTGTCTTTAAACTCTTTTGACAGTGTTTGCTAATGTGTTCATTGTGTTGCCAGGGTAACCGCTGAACATTCCACCATAGAGATACATGTAGAACAAGTATAAATAGGTTGCGTTCATGTGATATCACAAGATTCCTGAATCTCTGTAGTTTAAACTGAGCTGGAGGTCAGAATTCTACGGAGGAAGTTGGTGTTTAATTGTCCTTTTGTTGACCTGGTTTATGGTTTTTATCTGTGTATTTACTGAGCCTATCTACATGAAACAAAACTGGCACAAACGTCTCTAAATTTAAATTTCTAATTTTTTCCTATACTCCTGCAGTGTTTTGCCTAAAAATACAGTTCTGGGAAAAAAATAAGAGACCACTGCATTTTTTTTTTCTGAAATCAGCATCTCTACATGTATTACAGCCATTCCATTCCAGCGTCTGTTGAATTCCAACACAAACACAAAGCTGAGATACTTCAGTTCTTGCACCAGGAGTGAAATAAAGTCACCCAAGAACAATGTGAAAGACTTGTGGAGAGCATGCCAAGACGCATGAAAGCTGTGATTAAAAATAAGGGTTATTGCACCAAATATTGATTTCTGAACTCTTGTTAAGTGTAAACATTAGTATTATGTTGTTTTAAAATGAATTTGATCTTGTTTCTTTGCATTGTTTGAGGTCTGAAAACTTTTCTTTTTTTTTTTTGACCATTTGTCATTTTCTGCAAATAAATGCTCTAAACCAGGGGTGGCAAACACTCTTGTGCTCTTGGCAGCAAGCGAACAGGAGATGACTGAGCTACGCGAGGACAACAGACTGAAATCTCTTTTGAAAGAAGGCCCTGTTACGTTTTGGAGAACTGTGCCAACTGAAAAATACCCGTATGTAAAAAGAGCCGCTCTCAAACTGCTGTCGATGTTCTCATCAACATATGTCTGCGAGTCCTTGTTTTCTACCTTGAAACACGTGAAATCAAGTCATCGGTCTGTTCTGACTGACACTCACGTAAAGGAACTGCTCAGAGTGGCTACAACTGAATACAAACCTGATTTGCAGAGGATTACTGGAAACCAGAAATCCCACTGAGATTATCATCCCATCACTCCAGCAAAGTAAGAGATGTAGTTTGGAAAAAAACACCTGACTGAACATGCTTGAGTGAATATTTTAATATTCCATCAGTTTACATGTTCTGTCTGTGCATCTGAAGTGTGGTCAGTAGTTGTGTGTGTCAGAGAGGCAGATCATTAGTGAGAGAGAGAGTGTGTGTAAGTGTGCAAGTACTGTACACAAGTACAATACTTGCTGTTGTATTGTAAGGAGAGGAGTGTGTTATGGGAAATAATAATGGTAATAATGGTTTTAATTGCATGTGTGTCTGTCTGTCTTGGCAGGTCAGTTCGTGGTGTGGCTCTTTGACTCTCACAGTTAAAAATTTCAGCTCTTTTTGTCAAACTTGTTCACCACCCCTGCTCTAAACGGTAATATTTTAGTTGGAATTTGAGGGAAATGTTGTAATTTTGCAGCGGTCTCTTATTTTTTTCCAGAGCTGTATGTGACTGACCGTGGCAAAACAGTCACAAGTCATCCTGGAGGTGTTTTGAGTTATTCACAGATTCTGAAAGTGTAGATTCTAAGCTTTCCTACGATGCCTTACACATGGAAATCTGAGAACATCTGAAGAATTTGTGGCCATTTAAAAGCATGCACATCAGAAAACGAGCTGAGAAAAAGCCTTTTCATTATTTGATAAATAAATTAAGATTATTTCATAAATTGATTAACAAAGGACTAAAAAAAATACTAAAAAGAGGTTTTTATTGAAATTATTATTATTATTATTATTATTATTATTATTATTATTATTATTATTATTATTATTATTGTTATTATTATTATTGTTATATTATTAATACATTTATTTAATCCTTTTAGGGAAACCTTTTACAGATCACTGGTTAACTTTCAGCCTCCTCTCGACTCCTCTTCATGCTGGGGTGGCCATTTTCCCAGCAAATCTATAATTTCTCTCTCTATTATAAATATTTTTGTTTGCACGTGGAAAAACACTAAAGTGCTATAAAAATAAGATGAATCCTGACCATACACAGCTGAGACATCATAACACTGTGACTCCCAGAGAAGGTCCTGGAGCTTCCCTCTGGTCCCGGCGTCCTCTCGGATCTGCAGGATCTGGGACACGTACGCCAGCGCCAGGTGTGTGTGATGCCCCGCCTCCTGCACCACAAACCACCAATCACATTCACTTATTTTATTCAGCGACCTATGAGGCTCAAAAGTGCAGACTTAGACTTAGACTTAGATAAACTTTATGGATCCACAAGGGAAATTCATCACAATATCACAATATAATATAAAACAGAGAGTACAAAAATAGATGTTATAGCTAAAAACAGGTGACAAATGAGACAGTTATAGGGAGTGGTGCAGCGGGTGAGCAGGAGTGTCCATGATGGAGAGCAGTTTGTCCAGTGTCCTCCTGTCCCTCACTGTGACAAATGTCTCCAGCTCACAGCCGATCACGTGACCAGCTTTACCGATCAGTTTGTCAATTCGCCCAATGTCCCTTTTACTGGTGTATGGGGCCCTCCGGACTCACATTTACACTTAAAAGGACCTGTATGTAGTCTGCGATCTTACTACAATCACAACTGAACAAGTTTATGAAATTAATAATGACTTTCTTACATAAGAGGCTTGATGAAGGCTAAATTGCTAACTCATTATCACGCATAAACACAGCCCCTTACTCATCTTACTTTACAAACTGCAAAGTTACAAAAAAAAATGTATTTGTTATGGGGGTGCAGTGCATACTGTTGGTATGTCCTTTGGCAAGGCACTTCACCTACCATGCCCGTATGCCTATACAGCTCTGGGAAAAAATAAGAGACCACTGCATTTTTTTCGGAAATCAGCATCTCTACATGTATTACAGCCATTCCATTCCAGCATCTGTTGAATTCCAACACAAACACAAAGCTGAGCTACTTCAGTTCTTGCACCAGGAGTGGAATAAAGTCACCCAAGAACAATGTGAAAGACTTGTGCCAAGACGCATGAAAGCTGTGATTAAAAATAAGAGTTATTGCACCAAATATTGATTTCTGAACTCTTCTTAAGTGTAAACATTAGTATTATGTTGTTTTAAAATGAATTTATTTTGACCATCTGTCATTTTCTGCAAATAAATGCTCTAAACGATAATATTTTATTTGGAATTTGGGTGAAATGTTGTCAGCAGTTTATAGACTCAAACAAAAATGTTCCTTTTGCCCAAACACATACCTATAAGTAGTAAAATCAGAAAAAATGATAATTTTGCAGTGGTCTCTTATTTTTTTCCAGAGCTGTATATATGAATGTGGTGTGAGAGTTTGTGATTGGTATAGTGTTTTTTAGTTAGCCAGTTAATAATGCACTGTAAACGGTCTTGGGTGTGCACTACTAAAAGTTATTATATTATCATTTTCAAGTTTTATTCATTCTTCCTTAAAATATTTTGGTGCAGATTTACAGCTCTGGAAAAAGTAAAAGTTTAAAACAACATAATACTAATGTTTACACTTAAGAAGAGTTCAGAAATCAATATTTGGTGCAATAACCCTTATTTTTAATCACAGCTTTCATGCGTCTTGGCATGCTCTCCACAAGTCTTTCACATTGTTCTTGGGTGACTTTATTCCACTCCTGGTGCAAGAACTGAAGTAGCTCAGCTTTGTGTTTGTGTTGGAATTCAACAGACGCTGGAATGGAATGGCTGTAATACATGTAGAGATGCTAATTTCAGAAAAAAATGCAGTGGTCTCTTATTTTTTTTTCCAGAGCTGTATTTACAGTTCCATTTTTGGCCAAAATTAATGTGAATTTTACTTCCAGATACAGAACTCTCTGCCCACTGTTGAGGTTTGAGGTGCACTTCTATCAGCTGTACCAGTATTACCTACCTCACTGTTCATTTCATGTATTAAAAACTCCAAGTACATGATCCGGGCTTGGGGGAAGTACTTCAGGAGAGTCAGGACCTTCTCTGGGGGGAAGTGGACTCGGGCTGGAGGCTTGGTAAAGATCTGCACACCTGTCTGGAAAAGGAGGAGAGAGACTGTTTATAGGTAATCTAATGTCATGTCATGGGCCTGAGGGGTGAGTGCTGGGTGGGGTAGAACATGGATACTTCAAGTTGGCCAATGCAACTCTGCCCTCTGCTGGTCACTCTGCAGAAGATTCCAAAAAGGGCAAGTACCACAACTACATCTACAGCTGTTGGGATTAACCGTGTACTAGTGTACAGCTCTGGAAAAAAAAAAGAGACCACTGCATTTTTTTCTGAAATCAGCATCTCTACATGTATTACAGCCATTCCATTCCAGCGTCTGTTGAATTCCAACACAAACACAAAGCTGAGCTACTTCAGTTCTTGCACCAGGAGTGGAATAAAGTCACCCAAGAACAATGTGAAAGACTTGTGGAGAGCACAAGCCAGGGACTAAATAAGGACAAAACAAGGAGTAAACTAGGACTAAACCCGGTCTGAACCAAGACTAAAGCAGGTCTAAACTAGGACCCAAGAACAATGTGAAAGACTTGTGGAGAGCACAAACCAGGTCTAAACTAGGACTAAACTAGGTCTGAACCAAGATTAAAGTAGGGATGAACCAGGACTAAACCAGGTTAAAACAGAGACTAAACAAGGACTAAACTAGGACTAAACTAGGACTAAACCCAGTCTGAACCAAGACTAAACTAGGACCCAAGAACAATGTGAAAGACTTGTGGAGAGCACAAACCAGGTCTAAACTAGGACAAATCCAGGTCTGAACCAAGACTAAAGCAGGGATGAACCAGGACTAAACCGGGTTAAAAAGGGGACTAAACTACGATTAAACCAGATCTGAACCAGGAGTAAACCAGGGATGAACCAGGACTAAACCGGGTTAAAACAGGGATTAAACAAGGACTAAACTAAGACTAAACCTGGTCTGAACCAAGACTAAACCAGGTCTAAACTAGGACCCAAGAACAATGTGAAAGACTTGTGGAGAGCACAAACCAGGTCTAAACTAGGACTAAACTAGGTCTGAACCAAGATTAAAGTAGGGATGAACCAGGACTAAACCAGGTTAAAACAGAGACTAAACAAGGACTAAACTAGGACTAAACTAGGACTAAACCCAGTCTGAACCAAGACTAAACCAGGTCTAAACTAGGACAAATCCAGGTCTGAACCAAGACTAAAGCAGGGATGAACCAGGACTAAACCGGGTTAAAAAGGGGACTAAACTACGATTAAACCAGATCTGAACCAGGAGTAAACCAGGGATGAACCAGGACTAAACCGGGTTAAAACAGGGATTAAACAAGGACTAAACTAAGACTAAACCTGGTCTGAACCAAGACTAAACCAGGTCTAAACTAGGACCCAAGAACAATGTGAAAGACTTGTGGAGAGTATGCCATTAAAAATAAGTGTTATTACACCAAATATTGATTTCTGAACTCTTCTTAAGTGTAAACATTAGTATTATGTTGTTTTAAAATTGCATTGTTTGAGGTCTGAAAACATGTATCTTTTTTTGTTATTTTGACCATTTGTCAAAATATAGACTCAAACAAAAATGTTCCTTTTGCCCAAACACATACCTATAA
This sequence comes from Paratrypauchen microcephalus, assembly GCA_036785185.1. Taxonomy (NCBI): domain Eukaryota; kingdom Metazoa; phylum Chordata; class Actinopteri; order Gobiiformes; family Gobiidae; genus Paratrypauchen; species Paratrypauchen microcephalus. The sequence goes on from JAVJIX010000017.1 coordinate 206,263, forward strand.
GTAGTAAAATCATAAAAACAGATAATTTTGCAGTGGTCTCTTATTTTTTTCCAGAGCTGTATATTTTTTTTAGGTTTGTTATGACTTAAAAAGGTTATGTGGTCGATACACAAGTTGGTTTGTTAAAAAAGTTTTGCAAGACCACATATAGTTATGAATTCATTGATTGATACATCGCGTATTTACAAAAATAATACACAGGTAATTAAATAAGGATGCAATATTTATTTTTGATTAGCTTGTAAAAGGTAAAATTTGAGAAATTCAGAATGAGCATCTGGACATAAAATCTTCCCTTTTGTATTTAGACTTTTTCTTTAATTGTTTTTATTTATTTATTTTACAAAATTAACTAGAAATTAAGTTTCATTATAATTTTACGGTCTAAAAGTGTTTATATTTAAGAGCAGGAGTGTCGGATTGAGGAAAGGGAAGGGTCATTCAGTGTTTTCGATACCACATTGATAATTTAAACAATTTTTTATTTTGACAATAGAAAGTCATTTTTAACAAATACTGTAATAATACTTCGATTTTATTACCATGTGCCCTTGTATTTTTGTAATCCCTCAGTCGTCAGGTAGGTTCCATTGTGCTCTTATATTTGTTCTGATACAGATCTTGCTAAAGTGATTCAGGAAAGATTCAATTCTATGCTGTGAATGTGATTTTTTTTTAGTCTCGATACCTGTTCAAATGAGTATTTAGTTTTAGAATGGATTAGTATCTGATTTTCGATACTTCTGACATCCCTACAGAGGTGGTTTTGACCCAGATAGTTACACCCTAAGTAAGGCGTGTTCTATCTGGCTTCAAAACATGTCCAAAATATGACACTATAACACATTTCTTTCTTATCTTTTTTGTTATTTTGACCATTTGTCATTTTCTGCAAATAAATGCTCTAAACGATAATATTTTTATTTGGAATTTGGGGGAAATGTTGTCAGTAGTTTATAGACTCAAACACAAATGTTCCTTTTGCTCAAACACATACCTATAAGTAGTAAAATCAGAAATTTATTTTTTTCCTTAGCCACTGAGTTAAAAAGAAAAACACTTAAACTCATAACAGATTCTGGTGGGTAGTACGCAGTTACACTTACACTTTTTAAAGAAATACTACTTTTCATAGTACTTGAGTCATATTTTATTCTTCTTGAGTAAAACTTGGTTCCTCTTCACACTGCGAGTAAGTCTACAAGTGACAAAATCTTTATGTGGACAATATGAAATGATTTGAACATTTGTGTTTCTTGCTCTGCTCCTTCAGATACGATTTAGTTTGTCTCATTTTTGTGTCTGTCCATTAAAAACACCAGATTTTGCACATTATTTAATGTTTAGTCCTTCAAAAACTATAAATCAAAGGATATTACCTCCCGACAAGTACTTTCTTGGACCACACTACTTTGTACTTCTATTAGACAAATATTATTTTGAAGTAATGTTAGTCTTACTTGAGTACAATTTTTGGCTACTGCACCCACCTCTGTTTAAATATTATGTTAGAAAATGTACCTGGAAAGTCAGAATTTAGTTGAGAGTACTTCAATAATAATTATATATTGAATAAATAATGATTAATAGCACATACTGAATGATTTTACTCTTTATAAATAGTCTATATTGTGTCCCTTTTATAATTTAAAGGTCCAATATTACACAAAACATACCTGGAGTTGTGTTTTGTTTCATTCACACATTTGAGTAACTCTTTATAATTAGTCTGTCTACGTCATGAAGCGGTAGTTTTCATGACTACTAACAGCTACTTTTTTACGTTTTATTCCGTAAAAATGGCAAATTCCTGGGTTGAAAAAAGATTCTAGTGAATGTTTATGGAATTTAAAAACACACTGGAGCACTTCCTGTACTACGGCGTGACATCACAAAGTGCAACAGAGTGTTCCTGTCTGCCTAAATATGCATGGTAGAACATAGGTCAGAAAACAGTGTGATATGTTAAAAAATGGAGCTGTTCTAGCGTGCAGAGCCTGTACCTCCTGGCTCTTGCGCAGAATCCTCTCCGTGTACTTCCACACAGTGTCAGTGTCCTCCAGCTGTCTCACCGAGGACACCGTGAGCTCCAGGACCTCAGAGGGGGACAGGGGACAGGACGGGTCTGCGTGGACTCCCTCTGCCAGGTCCACCCAGCTCTGTCCACACAAGATTCAATCAAGATTCAAGATTGTTTATTTGTCATATAGGATCAACACAAGGTCAACAATGCAATGAAATGCTTAGGATCAGAAGAACAGTTGACTCGCTAAGATAGTCAGAAGTACTAATAACATGCAATAATACATGGTAAAAAAGTGTTGCAAAAAGTGCAGGGGAAAAGGTAAACTTATTAGAATATGCAATAAATAGGGCTGTCAGGTTAATTAATTACACTGCAAATTAACGCGTTATAAAAAAACACAATTACTTATGAGTGGCAATTCAATGTGCGCATTTTAAATTTGGCGTGCGGCGAGGAAATCGCTGCCAGGACCTTTGAATCCTCCAATCCTCCAGCTTAGGTCCTCACCAAGCCTAAACAACAAAATAAACGATTTCTCCTGTGTGAGATCAATAAAAGTCAATCTTTTAATCTTCTAATCCTTAATCACTGTAAGGCGCTTTGTGTTACACTTTTGTATGAAAAGCGCTTTATAAATCATGTTTGATTGATAGATTGAATGGCAAGTTTATTTATAAAAAGAACGAAGACGGGACGATCAACAAGAACGCGGTGATTTGGAGCTTTTGTAAAAAAGAATTTTCCGATCACCGAAGCTGTTCCAGCCTAATGGATCATTTGAACGATAAACATGTCCGGACAAGTTCCATTGTTATCGGTGATAAAGCGAGTGAGAGCGCACTTCACCAAACCACCAAACCACCAAACCAACAAACCAACAAACCAACAAACCACCAAACTAACAAATCACCAAACTAACAAACTAACAAATCACCAAACTAACAAATCACCAAACCACCAAACCACCAAACTAACAAACTAACAAACCAACAAACCAACAAACCAACAAACCAACAAACTAACAAATCACCAAACCAACAAACCAACAAACCAACAAACCAACAAACCAACAAGCCAACAAACTAACAAACTAACAAACCAACAAACCAACAAACCAACAAACTAACAAATCACCAAACCAACAAACCAACAAACCAACAAACTAACAAACCAACAAACCAACAAACCAACAAACCAACAAACCACCAAGCCAACAAACTAAGAAACTAACAAACCAACAAACCAACAAACCAACAAACCACCAAGCCAACAAACCAACAAACCAACAAACTAACAAATCACCAAACCAACAAACCAACAAACCAACAAATCACCAAACCAACAAACCAACAAACCAACAAACTAACAAACCACCAAGCCAACAAACCAACAAACCAACAAACTAACAAATCACCAAACCAACAAACCAACAAACCAACAAATCACCAAACCAACAAACCAACAAACTAACAAACTAACAAACCAACAAACCAACAAACCAACAAACTAACAAATCACCAAACCAACAAACCAACAAACCAACAAACTAACAAACCAACAAACCAACAAACCAACAAACCAACAAACCAACAAACCAACAAACCACCAAGCCAACAAACTAAGAAACTAACAAACCAACAAACCAACAAACCAACAAACCACCAAGCCAACAAACCAACAAACCAACAAACCACCAAGCCAACAAACCAACAAACCAACAAACTAACAAATCACCAAACCAACAAACCAACAAACCAACAAACTAACAAACCAACAAACCAACAAACCAACAAACCAACAAACCAACAAACCAACAAACCACCAAACTAACAAATCACCAAACTAACAAATCACCAAACCACCAAACTAACAAATCACCAAACCAACAAACTAACAAATCACCAAACCGCGCTCGCAGAATCTGGGAATCGAATGAGTAAAGTGACCACAGAAAAACCGACAAACTCAATCACAAAGTAGGTTTGTTCGTTCGTTCAATCGATCGATCGATCACTCTCAATCTCTCTCTCTCTCTTGAAATGCGATTAATTAGATTAATTAATTACAAATCCTGTAATTAATTAGAATATTTTTTTTAATCTCCTTACAGCACTAGTAGTAAAATATAATAACATACAAAGTTGCAGGTGTAAGTAGAGTATTTGAGACACAGTGAAAGATGAAGTATTCGTGGATGCCCAAAGACGACACATCTGATCACTGTGAATGATCGTGCAGCTCATCGTGACAGTGAGTCGGAGTGTTCTTCCTCTGATCTGAAGGTTGGCAGTTCAAATCCCAATCCCATAAGTGAAAATCCAAATTGATCTTAGCTTCCACGTGTGAGTATTGTTTTGGCAAGAGTGGGTGTGGTTCTTCTACTTTATACAAACTTTATACAAACTTTATTGAGGGAAATTGTTTGGACACTGTAGTGCACTGTTACCTGTGCAATAACCCACGTGCAATACTTATACTACACTATATATGTGCAATCTGTGAAATACTCTACTTACACCTTATTTAATCCTACCTGTACCTTTGTATTTTATTATATTTTAATACATGTTTTTATTATATTGTTTACTTTTTTCCCCTGTGTTTTTATTGCATGTTATTAGTACTTCTCGACTATCTTAGCAAGTCAACGGTTCTTCTGATTCTAAGCAATTCATTGCATTGTTGACCTTGTATTGATCCTGCATATGACAAATAAAGAAGGAATTAATTTGCTCGATGCGTTTCCCAATTACTTTCTGTGTAAATTGTACTTTCACTCATATCGAGTGCAAATAAATGTGCAAATCAACACGGAGAGCTCATTTTGGGTGGGAACTATTTTTCAGTGTGGAAAAAGACAGACGAAGCACACACACCACGCTGCGTAACAGGGGAACTCCCTTCCTGGTGCGTAACAGGGATTCCCCTGGCAGCGTGCTCTGTGCTTCGGCTGTCTTTTTCCACACTGAAAAATAGTTCTCACCCAAAATGACCAAGGCAAGCTCTCCGTGTTGATTTGCACATTTATTTGCACTCGATATGAATGCGCACTACACAGAAAGTAATTGGGAAACGCATCGAGCAAATTAATTCCTTTTGGCCGAAATCTTTCTCTGGCGACGTTGGACTCCAGTCTAACGCGGAGGAGCTGCAGATACCGCGGCGGTCAGTGCTGACAGACCTGGACAATGGCTGCGTCACCAGAAAAACGCTTTCCACCACTTATTTTAGTCTCTGGACTGTGGGGAGATGCCCAAGTTTGACCTGGGGGTGGCATATCCCTTTAAGTGCCTCAAAAGTTACAACAGCGCTGTATAAACGTGACTTTTACTGGTGTAGCCACATTACTGCCAGTCTGCCCCAGGGCCGCTGTGACTACAGGGCTTTATAAAAAGAACTGTATGTAACCTGCGCTCTTACATTTTAAAAAAATGTACTATTATCACAAATCAGTATATATACTCACCCATGTAACAGATAATACTCCCTCCAACAGTACAACAACTCACTCTTAAGTAACGGATAAACTTATGCTCTGTCAATCAATATATCCTGTAGCTGTGATTTTATATTTTATTACTTATTTTGCTATTTTATTTTGTCTTGTACATATACATTTATTTTTTTTATAATTATTTCTCCTTTGACACCTGTCTCTTGGTATCTTATTTGCTATTCCATCTATTTCATTACTCTCTATTATATATTGCTGTGATTTGTGAGCTTCTGTATCCAAATAATTTCCCTTGTGGATCAATAAAGTTTAGACTTAGACATAGACAAACTTTACTGATCCACAAGGGAAATTATTTGAATACAGTAGCTCACACATCACAATGTAATAATATATTGATTGAAAGTTTGTCTAAGTCTAAAAAATAATAATAACTACACCTTAATTAGCCTTAATAAAGACTGAAGAAAGACTTAAAAGGAACTGTACTATATGTAACCTGCACTCTTACTTAAAGGAGAATTAACGTTTTTTACAATCTGAGCCTTATTTCGGTAATAAAACAAGTTGTTTTACTCACCCGTAGCACTTTGGTGTCATTTGGAGCACTTCCGGAGATGTTTTAGATTAGCGATATCCGTAACGTGAGTTCTCGGGGCATATGTTTGCGGTCTCCAAATAACACAAACTTTAGCACTTTTCAAATCACAGAAGATCGCTGTGTCAGCGTAGACTTTAAGTGGAGTCCAAAACGGCCTGAAACCCGATATCCAGCTATAGTTTCATTTGATGACGTCATCATCGAGGACAGCGCGCATGTGTGAAGTCACAGCTGTTTCGCAGATAAACAGCGCTGTGAACTTTTCTATTGCGAGCGAGACATGGCAGAAGATTCGGACTTTGAGGCTGAAGAGGACTTATGGAGGACTGAGGACTGAAGAGGAGTATACGGATGAGGAGACAGAATGGATATGGAAAGAATGAAGCGGAGACAGTTTTAGGAGCAGCGCAGAGAACAGTCATCGGTTTAGCATTACTTCTCAGAATCGTGCGCTGAATCCGCTGGCCTTCTTTCTTTTCCTTTGCTGGTAAAAAACCGTCCTGACTGAAGTGGGTACTGCAAACACGATGGTCCAAAGGTCTTACAGCTTTGCTTTTCATGTTTGGGTCCCGAGAGCTGAGAGCGAAATCAGATGTGACTGAGCGCATGCACACTGGCCTCCTCATCTACTCGAAATTATGGATAAATCTCGGATTACAGGCCACTTTTGACTCAAACAAAAGTGTAGACTAAGAAACTGAGCTTCTATGATTTGAAAAGTGCTAAAGTTTATGTTATTTGGAGACCGCAAACATATGCCCCGAGAACTCACGTTACGGATATCGCAAATCTAAAACATCTTCGGAAGTCCTCCAATTGACACCAAAGTGCTATGGGTGAGTAAAACAACTTGTTTTATTACCAAAATAATGCTCAGATTGTAAAAAAATGTTAATTCTCCTTTAAAACAAACAAACAAAGAAAACTACAGTCAGAGCTGAGGCTGTGTCTCCAGAGGCTTAACCTGCAGACAGAGACACGCCCAAGTTTGTCTCATTCTCAGTTTATGGACAGGCCTCATGTGAAGCTCAGAACCTCCAGAATTCCCTCCCTGAGCTGCAGAAGCTGCACTAGCACTGACGCAGGACTGACTGAAGGTGCTGGTGTTTTTAAACTGGATTTGAGCAGCAAATAGGCCAACAAAATAGGCCACCATGTCAAATATTTTTGTGATATCTAAGAATATTTCCTCATACAACAGAACTGTGAAAGCTACATTTGACCTGAACATGTCTCGCTCATATCTGGGCACATAGTTAGCCGATGTAATTTTTATGGAATTTAAAATCAAAATCTTACATTCGATCCTGCTTGTGTTCATGGAGTTTTGCCTGGATTATTTCACAGCAGTGGAAATAAACTTGGTAATCTTATGGTAACATGGAGAAGCAAGACTGCACGTGGTAAGAATTTGTGTTTTTAGACTTAGACTTCGACAATTTTTTTTGATCCACGAGGGAATTTATTTCAAAATCAAGAAGAAAAAAAAAAAAAAATCCCCCAAAAACATGGTACTAGCTACTAGCTACTGTACCCAGCTGCCACTCTCTCAGGCGCTCAGGGTATGAATGAAGGTATTAAGGGATTTTTGAGCTATAAAACACCTAATTAATTGAACAAATGCAAGAAAAATATGTTTAATGCCCTACTGTGGAACATTCAAGGCAAAGAAATAACATCTTCATGGAGACAAGCAAGTAGTGGACCCTCCACTTTAGAAGTTGCATAGTGCACCTTTAATAGCTCACAATTTTCATTACTGAGGACAAACTAAATTCACTATTTCAGCACGAGTTCTTTTGTCACATGTTTGCGCGATATGTTTCTGGGTCATTCCAGAATTAGAGGACATTTGGGCTTTAAAATTCTTGAAAAATAAACCTTCACTTTCCAGATTTTCTGCTACATATTCATCATTAATAGGTAATAAACTATCAAATGCTTGATTAGCTCAGCTTATGGATCAATGGTACAATTTGATTTGGTTTGTTTATTTATTCACTCTAATCACAGTAACAGGGTTGCAGGTAACAGGGTTGGAAATTTGCACTAATGTTCGCTTTATCTCAGGAGTAGAAGTTGTTTAGCTGTTACTGTGGTCCCTCGCTCTATCGCGGATCACTGTTCGTGGCCTCACTGTTTCACGGATTTTTTTTTTTTTTAAATAGTGTAACATTGTGTTCTGTGTCCTGATTGGCTAAGAGACTGTAGACCTTTGCCGATTGATAGATGGGGGATGCAGGGGGGACCGGGACTAGACCAGGACTAGACCAGGACTAAACATGGACTAAACCAGGTCTAGACCAGGTCTAAACCTGGACTGGACCTGGACTAAACCAGGATTGGACCAGGTCTAGACCTGGACTAAACTGGGACTGGACCAGGTCTAAACCAGGATTAAACCACCACGTGCCGCTCTTTGCTGGTTTTGTGCTGCTGGTTTGTGGCTCGGGTTGAGAGGACGCGGTCCGGGTGCCGTGGTTCGATCTCGTGCTCGCAGTCCCGGTGTACGCGCGGTCTCACGCCGGTCGTGCTGCTCTTTCAAGGATTTGACCACGATGAGGGGTGCACGTGTCGCGCACTTCTCCAAGGGGTTGGTGCGCGTCGCGTCCCAGGACGTGGGACGTTGGATGAGCACTGTGCTTCCTGCGGATCCAGTGACTCCCGGTGGAGCCCCCCTGCTTCACTATTAATACATTTTGTTGAAAATCTATGAAAGTTTGAGTGTTTAAACGAGAGAGAAATGTGAGAAAAGGTTAATTCCAGTCTGAGAAAAGCGTATAATGTGTGTGGTGAGGCATTTACAGCCTTAATACATGTAGAATAATTGTAAAATATAAAGTTGTCCTACTTCGCGGATTTCTCTTATTGCGGGTTATTTCTGGAACCTAACCCCCGCGATAAATGAGGGATTACTGTACTGTTAATCAAGAGGAAAAATGTATTTATGCAAATAAATAACAAGTAAAGGAAAAATAATAACTGTCTTATTCTGATCATTTGCATAACAGGGTTGCATGAGGTAGAGTGAGACATTCAATCAAGGCTAACAATGTTATAAAAATATGAAAAATAGAAGAGAAGACAAACCTTTGCTCTGCCCATTCTTTTGGAAAACTGTTTGATGATGTCAAGTCCAGGGGATCATGTGGTTCTGCTTTCTTCTTCTTCTACCAGGCTAAAAATGTTCTGGTAACAGGGTTGCGTGCATGTTGTGGGACACATGTTCCATGAATAATAATTATTATTTGAAATATTATGTCTATTAAAACAAGAGATGGCAATGAAACAAATAATACAAAAAAAAAAAAAAAAGAAATTTAAATTTAATTTTAACTGTTTTATTTGAGATTCAATTTGGTCACAAGAGGAAAATGGCATTTTGGGGGGTACTCCAGACTTATTTGGTATTCTAAAAAAATATTTTCAAGCATTCTTTTCTCTCAGTTTTTTTTTTTTTTAGATTTGGTCTCAGGACAAGTAGATTCACTCAGAAACTGTATGTTTTAGTATTTTGTATGTGGATTATTTAATATTTGATGGGTGGGACGTAAACTGTCCTCCAATTCTGGAATGACCCTGCTATTAATAACTGTGTAAACACATAATAAATAATACGTTTCACAGAGAAAACCCTTTTGCTTTAGCGCAGAAACCCCTTACCTGCACGGCATCCTCATACTTCCCGTGGCTTTGGTAAAGCAGACCTAACGCAAAAAACCTGACATGAAATATTCAGTTAGTTTTGACCATATGAATGACTTTGATCATAAATAAAACATTTGTACCTGTTGTGCTGCGTCAGAACGGGCTCGCATTTCTCCAGCGCGCATGCATTTGGATGACCCACCAGCTCCACGAGGCTGGCGCTGTCCGCAGTTTGCGCACACAGCCGCAGGATGCCGCAGTCCACCACCTCCGCTGCGCAGTCCACCCCGCGCCCCCTCACCGCCCGCAGGTAGTCGAGGAGGAAGCCCAGGTATCGGCGCTGACACTCGGGGTCCGTGCGCCACAGCTCCTGGAGGTCCTGGGCCCGGGTTCGGTGGTCCATTCTGGGGTGGAAGTCTCCGGGGAGAGTGGAGCGGAGATCGGGGAAGAGGTGGAGGAGTTCCCGGGGGTCCAGTTCACCTTTACTGGAGAAAAACATGGAAGAAACACATGGTCAGTGCAGTTTACTCAGAATGACATCAGCAACAAATACAGCTCTGGAAAAAAATAAGAGACCTGAGATTTTACTACTTATAGGTATGTGTTTGGGCAAAAGGAACATTTTTGTTTGAGTCTATAAACTACTGACAACATTCCCCCCAAATTCCAAATAAAAATATTATCGTTTAGAGCATTTATTTGCAGAAAATGACAAATGGTCAAAATAACAAAAATATACATGTTTTCAGACCTCAAACAAAGCAAAGAAACGAGATCAAATTCATTTTAAAACAACATAATACTAATGTTTATGTTGTGTATGGATATTAAAAAAAAGAAAACTTCATTTCCCATGATGCCTTGAGTTAGGAGGAAGCTATAAAAAGGCAGAGCTCCCTCATTTTCGCGCAAAATTTCTGTACCGCCAGGGCACCCCTGAACCCTAGCTGTGTGCTTATGCAGTAGTTCAATAAAGCACCGTTTTATGTTCAGCACTTCTATCTCTGCCTTCCTCATTGTATGTGATATGCGTGCCCACCCGGACACAACATACTGGCGACGAGGTGTGGAATAGTTAACCACGACTTTGGAAGCGGAACGAAGATGCTAGAACGACAGTGAAGCTAGCAGAGGATAACTAGGAAAAACGATGGCCGTGTTTAGCAGCGAGATGGGCTTGTGCTTCGAAGAAAGCAGTGAAAGTTTCAAGACATATGAGCAACGATTTGCAGTTTGTGGAAGCCAACGGAATAAAGCAAGAAAAACAAAGGGCTGTTTTCTTATCCGTGGTAGGTGCAAAGACTTTCTCATTACTGACAGACTTGCTAGCACCGAAAAAGCTGTCTGAGTGCACATTAGATGACATTTTAAAAGCGCTGAGGGGATTCTATGTGCCGAAGAAAAATGTGTTAAGTGAACGCTACTCATTCCGTGTTCGAAAGCAGCAAAGTGGAGAGACAGTCGCTGAATACGTTGCTGCGCTAAAAGGACTTGCAACTACATGTGAGTTCGGTGACAAGCTGGACGAGCAGCTACGAGATCAACTAGTTTACGGAATTAGCAGTAAAGAGCTACGAACTAAGCTGTTAAGTGCTGCATATGGAGAAAAGCTGATGTGGGCAAAAGTCATGGACATTGTGCACAATTTTGAGTGCACCACGAGCAGTCTGAAAACGATCCAGCAGACCCCGCTAAGAACAGACAGCGTGAGCAGCTACACGGAAAAAGCTCGTGCGCACCAAAGAAATTTAGAGCGGAAACAAAAGTCAAATACTAGCGGCGGAGAACACGTGTGCTACCGTTGCCAGAGAGGACATTCGCCTGCCAATTGCAGATACAAAGACTTCCAGTGCAGAGCGTGCAACAAGAAAGGACATCTGGAGCGAGCGTGCAGAACCAAGGAACCGGGTAAGCACGGCGGCGGACAGCGAGCGTCAGCGAGGAGGGCACCAGCCGAGCGAGACACTCTGTACGTCGTGAGAGAACCACCAGAAAAGGGCACAAGTGCAACGCGGAGCCAGCGGTCAGCATCGCCCTCGGAGGGAGCAGCATACGCGCCAGGACAGCCTCCAGGAGCTGCGAGCTGTGCAGATACTGAATTACCAGAAGTCACAAAGGACTATGAACTGTTTACAGTGAAAGGTGACAGTGAGTATGTGAAGCCATACTTGGTAATGGTGAAATGCAATGGTGTTAAAATTAAAATGGAAGTTGACACAGGTGCAGCAATGAGTGTAATGTCAGAGAAGCTGTACAAACGGCGGTTTAAAAAGTGTAAACTACAGCCATGCGATGTACATCTTAAAACGTACTCCTCAGAACCAATTGTACTCATGGGTCAAATTCAAGTGAAGGTACCATGTGGTGAGCAAACAAAACAGCTGACACTGTTAGTGGCAAAAGGAAGTGGTCCAACACTAATGGGCAGAAACTGGATTCAGCACCTGCGTTTAGACTGGTCTAGAGTGAATCACTTACCAGTAGCTGATCCTCTCTCAGAGATGTATGAGAAATACTCTCCTGTGTTCAGTGCAGACCGTGGGGTCATTTCAGGTGTAAAAGCAAAATTGAGAGTCATGGAAAATGCTAATCCAAAATTCTGCAAGGCTAGATCAGTGCCTTATGCACTTAGTGCAGCAGTCGACAAACAATTAGCTAAGTTGCAGGAAATGGGAGTTTGCACTCCAGTGGAGTACAGTGAATGGGCAACCCCAATTGTAAGCATACCAAAAACCAATGGGGATGTCAGAATCTGTGGTGACTACAAGGTAACCATAAACCCGTGGTTGGAGGTAGACAAATACCCACTGCCTAAAACACAGGATCTGTTTGCCAAGTTAGCTGGTGGAAAATACTTCACAAAGTTAGACCTCACCCAAGCTTACCAGCAGGTGGAGCTAGATGATGAATCTAAGCGGTACTTGACCATCAATACACCGAAAGGGCTCTACCAGATGAATAGGTTACCCTATGGAATAGCTAGTTCACCTGCAATATTCCAACGTATTATGGATCAGATTCTTCAAGGCTTACCAAGAGTTGTATGTTATCTTGACGACATATTAATTACAGGTTCAACAGAAGCTGAACACTGGGAAAATGTGGAGAGGGTGTTACAGCGTCTACAAGACAGAGGCGTTCGGGTGAACCGAGACAAATGTAGCTTCAGCCAACCAAGTGTAACATACTTGGGACACAAAATTGACAGTGAAGGGTTACACCCAGTACCCGAGAAAGTGGAAGCGATAGTTAACGCTTCAGTCCCTAAAAATGTTACAGAGCTCAGGGCATTTTTAGCTTTACTGACCTACTATGGGAAGTTTCTCGAGAACCTCTCAACAATAATCAAGCCCATGACAGTGTTGCTACAGAAGGACAGGCAGTGGAACTGGTCTACCCACTGTCAAGCAGCTTTTGAGGAAGCAAAAGCACATTTGGCCTCTTCAAGTGTTCTCACTCACTTTGATCCACAATTGCCAATTTTGTTGGCTTGCGATGCTAGTGCGTATGGTCTGGGAGCTGTGATATCACACCAAATGACTGACGGTAGTGAAAGACCAATAGCATATGTTTCACGTACCTTGAGTAAAACTGAGGTAAACTACTCACAAATTGAAAAGGAAGCGTTAGGCATAATTTTTGGTGTACAGAAATTCCGAGATTATCTTTATGGCAGGAAATTTGTATTGGTCACTGACCATAAGCCACTAGTGAAAATTCTGGGACCAAAGACCGGTGTACCAGCATTAGCTGCTGCGCGTCTACAGAGATGGGCTTTATTATTGTCAGCGTATCAGTATGACATAATCTACAAGCCCTCCTTAGAACATGCCAATGCTGATGGGTTATCCCGATTACCTTTACAGAAAGAGGCACCACAAAGCAACCCTGAATTCAGAGTGTCGTGGCTAGAATCAATCCCCGTATCAGCAAAAGACATAAAGAAAGAGACGGACAAGGACAAAATACTTACCAAAGTGAGACATCTAACACAAAATGGGTGGCCAAAACATGTAGAGGATAGTAAATTAAAACCATACTGGAACAGACGTGAGGAACTTACAGTAGAAGCAGATTGTGTTTTGTGGGGCTTAAGAGTAATAATACCTACATCACTGAGACCTCAGATGTTAAAAGAACTACACGAAGAGCATTTGGGCATTGTTAGGACAAAGGCATTAGCTAGAAGCCATTTTTGGTGGCCCAGCTTGGATAATGAAATTGAAGCCATGGTAGATAGCTGTCCTACCTGTCAAAACAACAGACATGCACCTAACAAAGCACCAGTGCATCCATGGAATTGGCCAGAGTTGCCATGGGAACGAATTCACATAGATTTTGCAGAAAAAAGGAAAACACCAATTTTTGTTGGTTAGTGATGCGTATTCGCGTTGGCCAGAAGTTAAATTGATGACAAGTACCACTACTACAGCTACTGTTGAAGTTATGCGGAGTCTATTTGCAGCTTATGGGATCCCCCGAGTGGTCGTTTCTGATAATGGCCCACAGTTGGTTTCAAAAGAGTTTGAAACATTTTTGGAAGCTAACGGAGTTAAACATATCAAGTCTGCCCCATACAGTCCAGCCTCCAATGGATTAGCTGAGAGGTTAGTTCAGACTTTTAAGCAGTCACTGGATAAACAGAAAAATTCTGGGAAGTCATTGCAACATTGCATAGATAGTTTTCTGTCCAGTTACAGAAACACGCCATCTTCATCAACAGGGAAAACACCTTCTCAGTTGTTTCTAAAGAGAAATGTCAGAACCAGGTTGTCACAGGTTACACCAAACTTCTCTGTGCAAATGCAAGAAAAGCAAAAAATGGTCAAAAACAACCAAACCCGTGTGAGGATGTTACAGCCAAATCAAGCAGTGCTGGTTAAGAATTTCCGGGGAGGAGAAGGAAAGAAATGGAAATATGGTGTAATTGAGCGAGTGCTAGGTCCTCTTACTTATCTGGTAAACATAGATGGACAAATAAGCAAGAAGCACATTGATCAACTGATTGCTACCAAGATTTCTGGTGAAGGCACAAACCCTGAAAATGATGTGATTGCAGAACAGCTGTATGATCCTCCTGAAACAGAGATTGTACCCGGTCTTGAACTGGAAGGAGATTAATTAAATGAAATTATGAATGAACCAGTGAGCACCCGACAACAGAGAATAAGGCGAGCTCCTGAACGTTTGACGTATGACTAGAGGGGTATTGACATGTAAACAGTTAATGGAATGTAAAGACTTAATGAAGTTATTCTGTAGACGACACAGATTTCTTCCCTTTTTTTTTTGTTATAGTTGAAAATGGAATGACCGTGAGTTGTAAAAGTGTGAGGAAACACTATTGTTTTTTATTTAAAAGAAATGGATGAGGTTAAAGGTTTCCGGGGAGGAATGTTGTGTATGGATATTAAAAAAAAGAAAACTTCATTTCCCATGATGCCTTGAGTTAGGAGGGAGCTATAAAAAGGCAGAGCTCCCTCATTTTCGCGCAAAATTTCTGTACCGCCAGGGCACCCCTGAACCCTAGCTGTGTGCTTATGCAGTAGTTCAATAAAGCACCGTTTTATGTTCAGCACTTCTATCTCTGCCTTCCTCATTGTATGTGATATGCGTGCCCACCCGGACACAACAGTTTACACTTAAGAAGAGTTCAGAAATCAGTATTTGGTGCAATAACCCTTATTTTTAAGCACAGCTTTCATGCATCTTGGCATGCTCTCCACAAGTCTTTCACATTGTTCTTGGGTCCTAGTTTTAACCTGGTTTAGTCCTGGTTCATCCCTAATTTAGTCCTGGTTCAGATTTGGTTTAATCATAGTTTAGTCCCCTTTTTAACCTGGTTTAGTCCTGGTTTAGTCCAAGTTTAGGTCTGGTTTAATCCCAGTTTAGTCCTGGTTTAGTCCCCTTTTTAACCTGGTTTAGTCCTAGTTTAGACCTGGTTTAGTCCTGGTTCAGATCTGGTTTAGTCCTAGTTTAGACCTGGTTTAGTCTTGGTTCAGACCTGGTTTAGTCCAAGTCTTTCACATTGTTCTTGGGTGACTTTATTCCACTCCTGGTGCAAGAACTGAAGTAGCTCAGCTTGCTGTTTGTGTTGGAATCCAACAGACGCTGGAATGGAATGGCTGTAATACATGTAGAGATGCTGATTTCAGAAAAAAAAAATGCAGTGGTCTCTTAATTTTTTTCCAGAATTATATGTAAAATGTATCCTGTTTGATATTTTCTAGATTATGATCAAATACTGTACATGTCACCAGTGATTTACTTTGCATTTGAGTGTTTTTGTAACAGTATGTCTCACATGAACAGGTGTGTGGCTTCACTGAACCTCTCCCTGAAGAAGTGATGGAACCCAGCCTGACACGTGATGCTTCTCTGCAGCTCCTGAGTGCAAGGACATGTCAGGTACAAACGTTATTATGACACAATACATTAGCCTGTTTTCACTGTGATGCATTCTGCGCTCTTAAAGGTGAAATACATGAGGCATTTGGTGAAGGGTCAGCCACATTCTTGTGTCCTTGGACATGGAATTGGCATTAAACATACTGTAGATACAGGTCTCGCAGTAAGAATTCAGGTCTATCTGAGCCAAAATAAACACGTAATCAAATAAAAATGGTAAATGCCGTATTGTGGAGTATTCCAAAAAATAAGCTGGTGTTGGACCTTCTACCAGAAAAGTTACAATGACCTATTCATAGTTTTACTACCACCATGTTTCACATTTGAGTCGAGCTCGATTCCTTCTCATCAAAAACACTTAAACCGTCAATTCAAGGTTTCTTTTTCTAAAGCCCAGATGCCCTCCCTTACTAGCCAACACACACATACTCAGTGTTCAGCCATTAGCCGCTTTCAGACTGTCGGGCCAGGCCGGGACACTGACTGCGTGCACATGGGAAACTCCAAACCGATTGCAAAGTGATTGGGGTCGTAACGGCTTCATGTGCACAGGTATTGGCTTGGATTGGGATTGGTTTGCCCCATCCCCCAGAAAGCCCTGGCCTGGGCCGATAGCGAACCACTTTGCGTCGTCATGTGAACGATTTCGTATTGGATTAGCATACTGCGCATGGGCGCCAGGAATTTCAGGAATTTCACCCAGAAGTTGTAAGAGTGGTGGCTATGGGGCTACCTCGGTGCTAAAAGCCCCATGCCCTGAGACTGGTTGTGTTCACACTATTGGGCTACCAGCCTCTCCGTGTTACGCCCCCATCTGCGGAAACATCACTGATACAGCCCATTTTGAAACAGGATAGGCGGGCAATTCAGTAGCACGATGACAGAAGACGATTTGTATATGACCGAGTATCAGACCAACAACTACTGCCGATACCTCTGACTACGAACACTACAACACTCATAATGAACGCTATGGAACCTCTGCACGCGCTTATGATCATGTTCCGACGGAGACAAGAAAGAAAGAAGCTGTTACGGAGGCTATGTGCATCACGGACATCTTCAGCTGACCAGAACTGGCGATCCATCTTCTTAATTTTTTTGTGATTGTAATGAAGGTACAGGTAATACTCTGCCATCTTCGCTTTATTTTGCTTCCAAATGTTGGCCCCGCCCTGACCTCCGCTGCGACCTCCGCCACCGCCTCTGGCCCATCTTGGCCCGTCGTTTTGCTCGGGCCAGAAATCGCGGGCCATTAGCCTCAAGATCCTGGCCCCTAGCCCCTGTTAGCACCTGGCCCTGGACGTGTGAAAACAATTAGCCCCAATACGCACCCGTTTGCTCGGATTTGGCCCAACAGTCTGAAATCGGCTACTGTGATATGGTGCTAGTTGGGTCTAATGCATGTGAGCTATAATAATATAATATAATAAATGGGAAGAACACATTAAAATGGTTTGTATAGAAACATAGAGTCTGAATGTCATCTCACAAAAGGTCTAACCCTAACGCTTTGGACCAGATCATCTTAAATACGGAATAATAACAGGACAAAACACTGAGCCCAAAGACAGACTGACCCTGTGTGGATCCTGTGTGGGCAGGGCCTCCAGCAGCAGCAGAGCCTCCTCCAGCCTCTCCTGCTCCACCAGCCTCAGGACCTGCTCCTGCAGAGGAGACATGCTCACAGTGTACACCACCCTGTCTGTGAACACCACCACTCCATCTACAGGAGAGAGAAGAGGAGAGGCTCAACACATCACACCAGCAGCAGGTACAAGTAAATAAGAAAATGTAGAAAAATTGAACGTTTAGACTATATAGTGGAGTTATACAATCTGATGGCGGTGGGGATGAAGGATCTGCGGTAGCGCTCCTTCTTTCACTGGAGGTGCCTCGGTCGGCTGCTGAAGGAGCTGCTCAGCTCCTCTACAGTCCGGTGCAGAGGGTGAGAGGTGGACGAGATAATGGACGCGAGTTTGGCTAGCACCCTCCTGTCAGCCACCTCCTCTACAAACTACATGAGACATGCTCTGTCATTCTGTGGAGAGAAATTATTTGGTGCACCAACAGGGATCTCAGTGTAAAGTATCCATTTAGTTTTATATTACTAAACTTTTTTCCTACTTGTTTTTTTCATTGTGATATATTCTGTTGTTCAGACTTATACCAGCCTGGACCAGTCACGACCACAGGTTGGTAAAATCTTTTTTTTTTTTTCATCCATCCATTTTCTTCTGCTTTTTTCGGATTGTTCGGGTCACGGTGGCAACAGTCCAGACAGATCTGCCGCCCAGATCACAGCGCACCGGCCCCCATGGATCCTCCTGCGGGTGGTGGGTCCACGGGAGGACGGCCCCACGTCACTTGACGCAACCGGCCTTGGTGTACTTCTGTCATGGGGGCTCTGGGGGCGAGGTGGGGTTAAGTGTCTTGCCCAAGGACACAACAGCAGCACTCATCTGTGGGAGCTGGGATCGTACCGTCAAACCTTTGGATCAGTGGACAAACGCTCTATAAACTGAGCTACTGTCGCCCCTTTATTTTTTTTTATTTTTATTTTTTTTAATGTAATGATAAGGCGACAAAGACCATTCTGCTTCAGGGTACTAACCACATCAATAAATCTTCAGATAAATATCACACTTTCTGCTGGCCTTAATTTAAAACCAGTACGAGCTTATATAATGTCATGATTTCTCCTAAAATAAATTACCTGCAGTCGGCCCCATCCCCTGGGCCCCCCTCACACTGACAGTCTGCTTCCTCTGCTGGTCCAACAGGCTGTACACCGCCAGCTCAGACTCCTGCAGGCTCAGGGCGTAAGGGGGGCACACAGACGCCGCCAGGACCCCCGGGGACCAGTGGAGAGGCGGGCGCTGGCACACCCCAGACGCCATCACAAACAAGCCTGGAGGTAAGACAGAGGGAGAGAGAGGGAGATGTAGCGGAGGAGGAGAGGAGGCTTAGGCAAAGTACCAACAAAACAAATAACCAACGGCGATATGGCCAAGAGTCAGAGGATTATATCATGAAATGAGATCATCACACACACCAAATCTAAAAATATGTGGCTTTGAAATTCTGATGCCAGGTTTGATTTCTGATTCATTCTTAATTATAAAAATCATTGGACAGGATGCCAACTTGTTATAATTTGGTATTTTGGTTGATAATCAGAAAACCTTTCATTTCGGTTGCCAGATTCATGTTGAAATCCGCTTGTTTTAAACCTAAAATGCCTCTCTCTGATGTGACTGGTCTCTACCTAAACCCCAGCACCTGCAGAAACTTGGATTTGTCTTCTAAAACTTGGATTTGTCTTTTAAAACTTGGATTTGTCTTCTAAAACTTGGATTTGTCTTTTAAAACTTGGATTTGTCTTCTAAAACTTGGATTTGTCTTCTAAAACTTGGATTTGTCTTTTAAAACTTGGATTTGTCTTCTAAAACTTGGATTTGTCTTTTAAAACTTGGATTTGTCTTTTAAAACTTGGATTTGTCTTCTAAAACTTGGATTTGTCTTCTAAAACTTGGATTTGTCTTCTAAAACTTGGATTTATCTTCTAAAACTTTGATTTGTCTTCTAAAACTTGGATTTGTCTTTTAAAACTTGGATTTGTCTTTTAAAACTTGGATTTGTCTTTTAAAACTTGGATTTATCTTCTAAAACTTGGATTTGTCTTTTAAAACTTGGATTTGTCTTTTAAAACTTGGATTTGTCTTTTAAAACTTGGATTTGTCTTTTAAAACTTGGATTTGTCTTCTAAAACTTGGATTTGTCTTCTAAAACTTGGATTTGTCTTCTAAAACTTGGATTTGTCTTTTAAAACTTGGATTTGTCTTCTAAAACTTGGATTTGTCTTCTAAAACTTGGATTTGTCTTTTAAAACTTGGATTTGTCTTCTAAAACTTGGATTTGTCTTCTAAAACTTGGATTTGTCTTTTAAAACTTGGATTTATCTTCTAAAACTTGGATTTGTCTTTTAAAACTTGGATTTGTCTTCTAAAACTTTGATTTGTCTTTTAAAACTTGGATTTGTCTTCTAAAACTTGGATTTGTCTTCTAAAACTTGGATTTGTCTTTTAAAACTTTGATTTGTCTTCTAAAACTTGGATTTGTCTTTTAAAACTTTGATTTTTCTTCTAAAACTTGGATTTGTCTTTTAAAACTTTGATTTGTCTTCTAAAACTTTGATTTGTCTTTTAAAACTTGGATTTGTCTTCTAAAACTTGGATTTGTCTTTTAAAACTTGGATTTGTCTTCTAAAACTTGGATTTGTCTTTTAAAACTTGGATTTGTCTTTTAAAACTTGGATTTGTCTTTTAAAACTTGGATTTGTCTTCTAAAACTTGGATTTGTCTTCTAAAACTTGGATTTGTCTTCTATCTGCAGGTGGCAAATGACAACATAAGTTCAGCATTTTTTTGTTTTTAAACTGAAAGAGCGCAGAGTACAAATATTTTTTTTGTTTTGTTTTTACTTTCAGTCTTTATTAAGGCTAATTAAGGTGTAGTTTTTATAAAGTTGTACCATTTTTTGTCTATAGGCAAGGATAAGTGGTTTATTGAGTCTATGATAAGTTGGATTTAATATTTAAAATTCTACTAAAAATCTTAAAATTTTTTACATTTTGGCGACCTTTGGGTTTGTGCAGTGGTCCATATCTTCTCTAATGTTCACAGGAATTATTATTTGGCAAATACAAATACATGAAAACTTTTTTATTTTGCTGAATTAATGATTAAAGTGTTTTAAAAAATCTTTTGGTGTCTCCCCAGTGTGATGCCTCTGTACTTCCTTTCATTTTCAACGCATTTTTCAACTTTCACAAATTGCTTTTTGATTTGTGTAAAACTATTTTTTTTTAAATATTTACAATAGCTCTTATCCCACCAAATTAAGTCAAAATGAGAGATTCATAAAAATGACTGCACTACATGAGTTGATTTGTTTGTGTTGTTACCTAGCCCTCCAGGCCCATTGAGCAGGAACTCCCCTCCCCCCGCAGAGCTGACCCGGACCTGCTGCCTGCTGTGGCCGTGTTGGAAGAGCGCCTCCCTGTGGCCGGTCGTCAGGTCACACAGGAGGTACTGCTCATTGGTGCCCACGCACACACACGCACTGCACACATCCACCGCCAGATCTAAGGGCTCCTGAGCCAGAGCGATCTCCTGAAAATAAGGACATTATTATAATATCGTAATTATAGATCACAATGTAAGCATAAGAACTGAAAACAAATAAGAACGGGATATTTAGAAGCAAAAACAAGCTCATTTCATTTCAATACTATGTTTTTTAGATGATGATAGATAATAGAGAAAAAACAACAAAAAAACATCATATTGTACTGAGCCCTGGAAGTGTCATAGGTGAATAAATAAAATAACCCCCATTTTCTTATCTTTTTTGTTGTTCCTATTCCCATCTTCTGTCTTTTTGTTACCCTGTTATGAGCTGTGGCTATTATTTTGGCTTTATTGTGTTGCTGTTGCATTTTGTGACCAGTAGATGGCAGTTGAAGACCAGATATAACTTGTGCGCACGGGTTATAACTCGTGGGTTGAACTTATTAACTCGTGCGCACACCTTGTTATTTTATTTATTCACCTGTGACACTTCCAGGGCTCTGTAATATTGTTTTGTCTTGAATTCCACTGTATTCTTATTGACCTCTAACTTGGCCTGGTGATGGGTTTAATGCTATGCTGTGGAACATTCGAAGCAATAGCAGAAGGAGAAATTTAAATTTGTCAACTGGACAAAAGTTTATTTGGTTGAATACGTTTCGCAGCTCATCCAACACAGACGGGAGAGCCAGAGTGGACCTCGGTCTGCCGTACATCTCCACCTCAAAGCCACGGGCCACTCCTTTGAGGACAGTGAGGTTCAGATCTTGGCCACAGAAAAGAACTGGTTTGAAAGGGGAGTTAAAGAGGCGATTTTTGTCAAGAAAGAGAATCCTTCCTTGAACAGAAATGGAGGTCTCAGACATCATTATTCACAATAATATCAATATTCACAAATTTAAGTTCTTGTATAAAGACATGGTCTGGTCTGAATACAGAGAGAGATGAGTTTGAATGGCCAAATAGCACTTTTCTGTATCAGTTTTGTGCTTTGGGATCTGCTGTTGTCGCACCATTGTTGGTAGTATGTATGTGTGTTACTGTAGTTGTGCGACCATTGTTGGTATTTTTGTGCTTACCATTGCTGGTAAGTTTAGTTGTGGTCTTTAAATGTTCCTGATAGAAATACCTTATGTGTAATTTATTGTCCCTGATCTGTCCCTGAAGTTTTTTGTTTTTTTGTACAAGAATGGAATTTGCCTTTGTTTTGTTTTTGTGTTTTTCACCTGAACTGATAAGGAAGCTAATCAGTAATTTAAGGTATGTTGTGGAAGACAAGGGTGGGATTCAATAAGTTTTCTTCTTCCCACTCCTTTTTGAGGAAAAAAAAACAAATGTATTTGACTGTATTTTGGTTAAATGTATTTATTTCCTTGTGTTGATCTGTTTGAAATGAATGAATGAACCATTTGTCTCCAATCTATAACTCTATCCTCAAACCTAAATCAAAACAAACAAAGAAAACAATAGGGCAGCAGGTCAGGTCCAGGGGTGTGAAAACATCCATTATGGCCCTGAATGGTTCAGTTAACAAGACCCACACTCCACTCCCACTGCAGATCTAATAAGCCCACCTAACTAACAGAAACTGTAAACAAATAGGTGTGTTAGTCTCAGAGTAATTTCATTGTAGTTAGCTCCTCCCTTCAGGCAGATATAGGCAAAAATTAACACTAAAAACACTAAAAATAATCGAAAAATTGAAAAAAAGTGAGTTATCTGACACATAGCCTACACAAAGTTCTAAAACTTAAAGCCCCAGTGTGTAGGATTTGTGGCGCATAGGTGGATAGTCGCTATTGCACTTTCTGTTTTAGCTACGGCAGACCTCGAGGGACCCGCGCCGCGCGGTCCCGTTTTTTTTCTCTTTCTCATGAAAACACACATTCCTGATCATGTACCATGACACTCTACACATCAAATGAAACCTTACAGTCTCCTCTTTTTGACTATGCAATTCATTTCCCTGCAAAACAATCACTCCCCGAGCACATGGGGCTTTTATACGGGAAAGCACAAAACGAGGTTAGCTTACCTTAGAATGCTTTGCACAGGTCAAACTCTGTATTTCACCATAGACTTGGTCTCAATCTGTCCGTAAGGATCCAGCAAATAAAATCCAGTAAAACAATTTAGTCCAAAACACGTGTTAGATCCATTACGAGTCTGATCCGGCAGCATGCTTGTGTTGTTTACCCAAAACCACAAGCCTTGCCGAAGGCGAAGGCGGAGCCCAAATGTCCTTCTGCGGCTCTCGTATTCAAAATGGCTGCCTCTATATGGGGAAGATCCCCCTTTTATGTGACTATATCTAAGTCCAAAAGAATACTTTGATTTCATGATGGAAGTGAAAAGGCTTGGAAAACAATGTATTTTTGAATGGGCATCTTCAATTTCAGTAATTAACGGGTAAAAATCTTACACACTGTCCCTTTAAAGGCCGTGTACCCAATTTGTCCCATGTATTTGACCAAAATAGTAGAACACTACAGATTTATGGAGTAAGTAGGTCTTGAGGTCTGCTGTGTATTGTCTACCTCTATTTATAAAGTGTCCTTTTGAACGCTGACATAATTGTGACAAGAAACTAGTGTTATTTCCAGTGTTGTATAGTAATGAAGTAATAATACTTCACTACTGTACTTAAGTACATTTTGGGAGACTTTGTTCTTTACTTGAGTTTTTAAAAAAATGATAACTTTTACTTTTACTTCACTACATTTCCGAATTTAATTGCATACTTTTACTCCGATACATTTTCAATGTGCCGTTTAGTTACTCGTTACAAAAAAAACCTCTACTGACTAAAGGAAGTCAGGACGTGTCTGGGCTTGTTCTCTACTTGCGCATGACAATCAGCCTACACCTGTTGGTTTCATGCAGCTAGTTTAATCAATCAACATCTCTGATGGAAGAGGAGACAGCATCCACGTCGGCTACAAATGAAGGGGGACCTGACAATAGGGTTGCCAACCATCCCTTGAAAAACGGAATCGTCCCGTATTCAGAAACAAAATTACGCGTCCCATATTGAGCTGAAAAGGGACGCACTTTGTCCCGTATTTCCATGTGAATCAAAAACAGTGTCTAAAACAGGAGTGCCCAATACTTCGATCTACCAGTCGACTGGTGTCGAATACTACGACACCGGTCTTGGTCTCGAGATGAGTGCAATCATATTTCATTACAGCTGCTGCCGTTAGCAATAAACTTTTACCGGTGTGCGGACCACGCGGAGCTTCGCACTGCAGCCTTTGCGCACACTACGCGCGCCACCAGCGCGCACAGCTTGTTCGCTACTCACGTCCTCCTTTTCACACTGTCACTCTTCCCCGCGTATAGCATACACAGGGTCCTCCTCAATGCCTTTGATTAGAAGACCAAGACAAAATGCAAAGCAAAAACTAATCTAAATTTATGTTACAGTGTCTGCAGAGAGCAGGTCTACAGTGACATGTGGTTGAATTTTGCCTAATAAAAGTTTGTCACATGCATTTGTCACATGTGCAGAGGCTGGTAAATACCCCTGCAAAACCAGTAAGAGAATGTGACTCCAGGTAGGAAGCTGAAAAAACAGGTAAAAAAAAAAAAAAAAAAAAAAAAATCTAAGAAGGGGTCCTCAAACTGTGGTTGAGGGTCCAAAAACGGGGCACAGAGTGTTTAAGTGCAGTACAGTTTGCTTGGCTGATTTTAAGATTAAAATTAACATTTATCAGATAAAATGGAGATAGATTTATGAAAACTTATTTATGTGAGTCAGCCTTTTCCCACATGAAGATCATTAAGTACTGTTCCACCATGACTGATGATCATTTAGAAGTGAGCTTGAGTCTGGCTGTCAGCAGCTACTGTCCGGACTACACACATCCCATCCAGTGCAAGTCAAATTTTGTGAGAAGTTGGTGCAAAGTGGGATCATTAAGAGGGAGAAAGGGAATCCTCACCCCCCCACCCCCCCCAAATGGGTGGTTGATATCTTTGTTTTTATTGGCTGAAATGACCCCAGAGCATCTAGAGTTCAAAAATTTTCCGGGGGAGCATGCCTCCGGACCCCCCTAGCTTTTCAGTGACTTTCAGCTTTTTTCATTACTGGTCACTTTCATCCCTGTTTATATTAATTTATACAGTTTTAAAGGTACAGTGTGTAGGATTCGTGGCGCATAGGTGGATAGTAGCTATTCCACTTCCTCTTTTGGCTACGGCAGACCTCGAGGGTCACCCGGGCGCGCCGTAACGCAGACAGCTCGCGTTCCTGCGCGCACCCGGCGCTGTGTGAGCTCTCGCCGACAACTATGGTATAAATAAAACGCGGTCCCGCGGTCACATTTTTTTTTCTTTTCGCATGAAAACACACATTGCTGATCGTGTACCATGACACTCTACACATCAAATGAAACCTTACAGTCTCCTCTTTTTGAATATGCAATTCATTTCCCTGCACAACAATCACTCCCCGAGCACATGGGGCTTTTATACAGAAAAGCACAAAACGAGGTTTGTTACTTAGCTTACCTTTGAAGGCTCTGGACAGGTCAAACTCTGTATTTCACCATAAACTTGGCCTCAATCTGTCCGTAAGGATCCAGCGAATAAAATCCAGTAAAACAATTTAGTCCAAAACACGTGTTAGATCCATTACGACGTGTGATACAGCAGCATGCTTGTTTACCCAAAACCACGAGGCTCCCCCCTCACCTTCCCCTTCTCTCCTTCTCTCCTTCGCTCCCTCAGGCAGCGCGGCTGAGCAGGCGCTAGCAGGAGCCTAGGCGAAGGATGAGCCCAAATGTCCTTCTGCGGCTCTCGTATTCAAAATGGCTGCCTCTAATATGGGGAAGATCCCCCTTTTATGTGACTATATCTAAGTCCAAAAGAATACTTTGATTTCATGATGGAAGTGAAAAGGCTTGGAAAACAATGTATTTTTGAATGGGTAGGGACAGTGTGTAAGATTTTTACCCGTTAATTACTGAAATTACTGAAATTAAGTTAAGCAGGACAGATATTACTTTTATTCTGTTAATTTTGTTATTTTGTATTAAAAATAAATTGCTGATAATTATTTATTTTCCCTGTGTTCATATCACTCAAATATGCATCTAATTCAATTCAGGTTTGAGTCAAATAGTTAAAAAATCGCTTCACACGTACAAAAAAAGGGCTAAAAGGAGAGTTGGCAACCCTACCTGACGATGAGCATCCCTGGCCGTACTTAAACACAATGTTCTCTTACGCTGATATGAAGGATTCGTCCTATCGAATGAAGTTCCTCTTGTGCCTTCCAAAAAACGTGGAAATCCTATGTTACAGAAACTCCCCATCCAACCTCAAGAAACACATCGAGGTAAGTTCTAGATTAATGAAATTGTTAGCGTCTATATTCCAATTTCAGTAACCATAGCATGGACATTCTAGACACCGTTGTGAAACTTTGAGCATAACATGTAGAAATTAACTTTGTGTGACACAACTTTGTGTTTCGGTTACACAAAGCGTATTTGACGATGTTGGAGCTAACAGGCTACCTAGATTTTTCGGCTCAAGGGAAGGCATAGCTGTAGGCGAAGTGTAACGAATGAGAAAGGTGTTTCATGGATATCACCAAACCCACTATCTTTGACAGTGCTCCATATGACACAAAACTACCATGGGTGAGCCGAACATGTTGTTTTACAGTAGAATCAAGGGCCCAATTGCAAAAAACCCTCTTCCTCCAAAAACACTCCTTCAATGGTTTATGTACAGTGAACCCTCGCTCTATCGCTGTTCACTCTTCGCGGCCTCGCTGTTTCGCGGATTTTTTTTTTTTCATTTTTTTTTTTCATTTTTTTTAATAGTGTAACTTTTTTTTTTTTTAAATAGTGTAACAGTGTAACACTGTAGTGTAACAATGTGGTCCTGATTGGCTAAGAGACTAAACCAGGTCTAGACCAGAACTAGACCAGGTCTGAACCAGGATTAAATCACTCTGTGCAGCTTTTGCGTTCGTTTGTGCATGTTCGGTTTGTGGCTCGGGTTGAGAACACGCGGTCCGGGCGCCGCAGTTCTATCTCCCCGGTGTACACGCGGCCTCGCGCTGCATTTTCTCATATTTGTCTCTAGTTTAAACACTCAAAATTTCATAGATTTTCAACAAAATGTATAAATAGTGACGTGTGGGAGGAGCCACGGCTCCGGGAGCCACGATGAGGGGTTTATCGTGGACAAATCCGTGACAGAGCAGCACGTGTCGCGCACTTCTCCAAGGGGTTGGTGCGCGTCTCGTCCCGGGACGTGGCAGTGCTGCTCGTGCGTCTGGCGGGGCTCCCGGAGCCGTGGCTCCCCCCACGCCACTATTAATACATTTTGTTGAAAATCTATGAAAGTTTGAGTGTTTAAACTAGAGACAAATATGAGAAAATGTTAATTCCAGTCTGAGAAAAGCGTATAATGTGTGTGGTGAGGCATTTACAGCCTTAAAACATGTAGAATAATTGTAAAATATAAAGTTGTCCTACTTCGTGGATTTCACTTATTGCGGGCTATTTCTGGAACCTAACCCCCGCGATAAACGAGGGATTACTGTATGCCTTATTTTCAGCACTGTTATTTAAAAAAAAAAAACAAGTTCCAGATACTTTAAGACTTTTCCTCAAGTAACATTTCAGTCAGTGACTTTGACTTTTACCAAAGTAATTTTTGGGAGGGGTACCTATACTTTTACTTGAGTTTGATTTTCCAGTACTTTATACAACACTGCGCCACATCAAGATGCCGATCCGACATCATGACCAGTGCACAGGTGCGCCCCAGACTGCCCACAATAAAAGGCCACCCCGAAATGTGCATTTTTTTGCTTTATTGGGGGTCTGGGGACTCAGAACCAGTCAGTATCTGGTGTGACCACCATTTGCCTCATGCAGTGCAACACATCTTCTTCGCATAGAGTTTATCAGATTGTCAATTGTGGCCTGTGGAATGTTGGTCCACTCCTCTTCAAAGGCTGTTATGGACGAAGAACACAGGTGCATTTTATTGATGGCATTTTGAATGCACAGAGATACCGTGATGAGATCCTGAGGCCCATTGTTGTGCCATACATCCATGAACATCACCTCATGTTTCAGCAAGATAATGCACGGCCCCATGTTGCAAGGATCTGTACACAATTCTTGGAAGCTGAAAATGTCCCAGTTCTTGCATGGCCAGCATACTCACCGGACATGTCACCCATTGAGCATGTTTGGGATGTGCTTGACTGGCGTATACGACAGCATGTACCAGCTCCCACTAATATCCAGCAACTTTGCACAGCCATTGAAGAGGAGTGGACCAACATTCCACAGGCCACAATTGACAATCTGATAAACTCTATGTGAAGAAGATGTGTTGCACTGCATGAGGCAAATGGTGGTCACACCAGATACTGACTGGTTCTGAGTCCCCAGACCCCCAATAAAGCAAAAAAAATGCACATTTCGGGGTGGCCTTTTATTGTGGGTAGTCTAAGGCACACCTGTGCACTGGTCATGATGTCGGATCGGCATCTTGATGTGGTGCACCTGTGAGGTGGGGTGGATTGTCTCGGCGGGGCAGAAGTGCTCTCTGTCACATATTTGGACAGATTTGTGAACAATGTTTGAGAGAAATGGTAGTGTTGTGTATCTGGAGTGAATTTTGGATCTTTGGGTCCATCTCAGGAAAAATGGGAGCAAAAACAAAAGTGTTGCGTTTATATTTTTGTTGAGTGTGTATGTGTGTGTATATATATATATATATATATATATATATATATATATATATATATATATAAATGAACATCTACAAAACTGCAGTGTAAATACTCCAGATTATAGCAAAAATGCTCATTTCCATCTGTAGTCCCTGGGCAGGTGACACCACAGCAAAAACAACAAAAACAATGACAATAGCAGCAGTTAAACATTAAAGCATTAAAAGGGTCCACAAATCTGGTTTTCCTTTAGCCACTGTTTCAAATATGATTTGAAAGTGGCCAGTGTTGGAGTCTCTTTTATTGATAATGGGGGTCTAATCAAACATATTCTGCAGTTTTTTTGTTGCTAGGTAACAGTTATGCAATGGAAAGTTAAAAAACAACTAAAAAATGAACACCTTCAGGCATTTCTGTGTAATTGTGGATTGTGGATGCACGATAATTATAAAAACTGAATATTGCGTCATCCCTTACCTTCAAAACATCCCATCGATCTACTTCTACAGCCAGCACCCTGATCACCCTCTTCTGACTGGAGCACGTGACCATCTGCACCGTGTCCTCTCGCTGCGACACCTCAAACTGAGAAACATTCTGGATCTTCTTGAAGCTCGGGTTGTTCTCCAGGGAGAACATGTTTAGCGCGGTGACGGTGCGGTTGCTGAGGGCAAGCAGGTGGTTGTAGATTGGTACGAGGCGGATCCGGGTGACAGGAGAGCTGGAGAGTTTCTTCACCCTGGCCTCATTGGCGTAGGTCTGGTTGGAGCTCGGATGAACGTTGGTGGAGATGAGAAGGTGGTGGACAGTTCCTTGCTTGGTTCCCATGTAGATGTTTGAGTGGTAGCGTTCTACACATTGGATACTGAATCTGTCCTTGTCTCTTGGGTCTAAAGTCTTCTCGTAGATGCAGGACAATGTAAACGCGTTGAAAGACATCGTGGATCCAGATGTTCACTAGAGTCAGAGTCAGCTTTTTGTCAATTCTGCCATATGTGCATGACATACAGCAAATCAAAATTGCATTTCTCTCTGTCCAAGCGGAAAAAGTAACGCCATCTTGGAGATAACAGAGTAGAAAAATGCAAATACAATCAATAACAATAGTCACAACTAGGGCTGTCAGTTTAACACATTAATGAGATTAATTAATTACACTGCAAATTAACGCGTTATAAAAATTAAAAATTAATTATGAGCGACAATTCAATGCACGCATTTTAAATTTGGCGTGCGGCGAGCAAATCACTGCCAGGGCCTTTGAACGACACGTTTTTTATAAAAAGAACGAAGACGGGACGAGCAACAAGAACGCCGTGATTTGGAGCTTTTGTCAAAAACAATTTTCCGATCATCGAAGCTGCTCCAGCCTGATGGGTCATTTGAACGACAAACACGTCCGGACAAGTTCCATCGTTACCGATGATAGAGTGAGCGTGAGCGCACTTCACCAAACCAACATACCACGCTCGCAGAAT
Source organism: Paratrypauchen microcephalus (assembly GCA_036785185.1). Taxonomy (NCBI): domain Eukaryota; kingdom Metazoa; phylum Chordata; class Actinopteri; order Gobiiformes; family Gobiidae; genus Paratrypauchen; species Paratrypauchen microcephalus. Next base: position 236,718 of record JAVJIX010000017.1, read on the forward strand.
TTGGGAAACGAATGAGCAAAGCGACCACAGAAAAACTGACAAACTCAATCGCAAAGTGGGTTCATTCGCTCGCTCACTCACAATCTCTCTCTCTCCCTCAATCTCTCTGTCTCTCTCTCCCTCAATCTCTCTATGTCTCTCTCTCAGTCTCTCTCTCTCCCTCAATCTCTCTCTCTTTGTCTCCCTCTCTCTCCCTCAATCTCTCTATGTCTCTCTCTCAGTCTCTCTCTCTCCCTCAATCTCTCTCTCTCTTTGTCTCCCTCTCTCTCCCTCAATCTCTCTATGTCTCTCTCTCCCTCAATGTCTCTCTCTCTCCCTCAATCTCTCTCTCTCTTTGTCTCCCTCTCTCTCCCTCAATCTCTCTATGTCTCTCTCTCAATCTCTCTCTCTCCCTCAATCTCTCTCTCTCTTTGTCTCCCTCTCTCTCCCTCAATCTCTCACACGCTCTTAAAATGCGATTAATTAGATTAATTAATTACAAATTCTGTAATGAATTAGATTATTTTTTTAATCCCCTGACAGCACTAGTCACACATATGACGTTACAGTGGAATGGATTTCACATGAGGGATCTTTTTGTTGGGATAACAGTGTGGGAGGGTGGGGGAGGGGACAAGAGTGGAATACAGCGAATTTTGGGACTAAACTAAAAACACCAAAAACACTAAAAAGAATAAAAAAAATGAGTTATCTGACACAGCCTACACAAAGTTTTAAAACTTAAAGGCCGTGTACCCAATTTGTCCCATGTATTTGACCAAAATAGTAGAACACTACGAATTTCTGGAGTAAGTAGGTCTTGAGGTCAAAATAAGTCTGCTGTGTATTGTCTACCTCTATTTATAAATTGTCCTTTTGAACGCTGACATAATTGCGACTAGAAACTGGTGTTATTTCTTAATTTGTTTTGATTTTATTAATTAAAGACCAAATATTACGCTATTTTCTGATCTATATCATAACTTCCTCATCACAAACATGGAGTTGTGTTGTGTTTCATTCACACGTCTAACACACAAACCCTGCAGTTCTTCTCTCAAACTGAAAAGACGCCACCTTGTTCCACTTTGTGACGTCATGTGGTAATACAGGAAATGCTCCACTGTGTTTTTAAACTCCATACACCTTCACTAGAATCATTTGGATGGTTTTAGCCCTGGAATTGTCAATCTCTACTGAAATAAAGGTAATAAAATTAGAAGTTAACTTGAAAACTACTTTTAGGCGTTTGATGGAAGAAGTCTTGTCCCACTTAAAGCTTGAACACTTGAGACATACTGTAAATGGATCAATTCAAAACATTCTAAAGCCCCCTTAGAAGAAGAAGAGAAGAAGAAGAGACTTTATTGATCTCACACTGGAGAAATTCTTCTCTGCATTTTAACCCATCCTATATATATATATATACATATATATATATATATATATATATATATATATATATATATATATATATATATATATATATATATATATATATATATATATATATATATATACACACACACACACACACACACACACACACACACACACACACACACAGATATACATATATTAGGAGCAGGGGGCAGCACACATTAGGGCGCTCGGGGACCATCTCCATGATCTTCTTGCTTCGGCTTGGTCATAGGTACCTCCAGCTTAGGAGGTACCTATGGTGCATGTTTTGGGTTGATGGGGGAAACCGGAGTGCCCGGAGGAAACCCACCCAGACACGGGGAGAACATGCAATATTTCCCTTTCTATATTTAATTTAAATTTAAATTTAAATTGTGGAACAGTCTGGGGCTGGAACATAAGCAATGTCAACGTATTTATCACTTTAAATCTCTCTTTAAACAAAGTGTGTGGTCACAGTACAGAGACAATAACAACCATCTCTGCCGCTGAAACTCTCATACACGCATTTATCACATCCAGAATCGACTACTGCAATAGCATCCTCTACGGTACACCATCCAAAACCCTCAACAGACTACAGTACATTCAGAACTCCGCTGCCCGGCTCCTCACCCACACCCGCTCACGTGAACACATCACCCCTGTCCTCCACAAGCTCCACTGGCTCCCCGTCCCTCAGCGCATCCACTTCAAAATTCTTCTCATCACTTTCAAAGCACTTCACAACCTGGCCCCTCCTTACCTCACAGACCTGCTCCACCACCACACTCCATCTCGCTCCCTCCGCTCCTCCAGCTCCAACCTCCTGTCCCTGCCCTGTAGGACCAAGCTCCGAACCTGGGGGGACAGAGCCTTCTCCATCGCTGCCCTCACCCTCTGGAACTCACTGCCCAAACCCCTCCGTGACTGCTCTGATCTCCCCACCTTCATAAAAGAACTCAAAACCCACCTGTTTAAAATTGCTTTTAATGTTTGATTTTATATTGTAAATTTTGTGATATTTTAAATGTTTGATTTTATGTTGTAAATTCTGTGATATTTTATTCTTTTATGATTTCTGAAGCGTCTTTGAGTGTCTTGAAAAGCGCTATATAAATAAAATGTATTATTATCATTATTATTATTAATACTCATATCTCATGCATTCATGTCACATATGTCTAATTACCCTTGTGGTATTCTGTATTACCATTGTTGGTATTTTTAAATCTGTTCAAGATTATGTCATGTGTGTCCAATTACCTTATGGTACTCCTTATTTACATTGATGGTATTTCTAAATACTACTGTTACCAGTGGTAACGTGTGTCTGTACTTTTGTAAATAGATTTTTGGGTCAATATGTGATTGTGTGTGGTTTTACACACATCATTACACTAATTATTTTGAGGCATTGCCTGCGAACTAGGAAGCATCTTTTGTTTTTGGTAGTAGTTTTCTGAAGATGGGGTGGGTTAAAAAACAAGTTTATCTTCTACCCACTCCATTTTGAGCATTTATTATTATTATTATTATTATTATTATTATTATTATTATTATTATTATTATTATTATTATTATTATTATTATTATTATTATTATTGTTGTTGTTATTGTTGTTATTCTTGTTGTTGTTGTTATTGTTGTTATTGTTATTGTTGTTGTTGTTGTTATTGTTATTGTTGTTATTGTTATTATTGTTATTGTTATTATTGTTGTTGTTGTTGTTGTTCTTGTTGTTGTTGTTGTTGTTGTTCTTGTTGTTTTTCAATGTCTAAATCAATTGAATTGACTGTGCAGGATGTATACTTCTGTACCTTTTTATGTTTACAAATGTATGGCAAGCTTGAAATAAATAATAATAATAATAATAATAATAATAATAATAATAATAATAATAATAATAATAATAATAATAATAATAATAATAAATAAATAAATACATTTTTCTGCCTGAATTCATGTACAATCTCTTGAATCTTTTTTATTTATTTATTTTTGCCTCTTGTCCTGTTGTCTCTGTGTAATGTTTATGTATGTTTTAAACGTTTCTTTAAAACTACAGCTTCATGACATCACAAGGTGGAACAGAGCGTTTTGAGCTCTGGAGATGTAGACAAACGAATAATAAAGGGTTACTCAAACGTGTGAATGAAACAAAACACAACTCCAGGTCTGTTTTTGAGGAGGAAACAGCATTATAACATGACTTAAAACTCAACAGAGTCACTTTTGTGTAATATAGTACTCTAAACATTTCTACTTTTGCTTAACTTCAAAAATATATCACTAATATCCTCTGACATATTGTATATTTTCTCATAACCTTTTGTCTTACCTTGCGTGGCTCCTCTCATTCGTTTTACAAGTGCAGTTTAAAGCCTCCCCATGTGACTGCATCCTGACAGGAAGTCCATGTCAGCATTTTCTCTTACTCAACCTTCCAAGAAACACACTTAACCACCAAAACAAGGCAGTGTCCAGGGCTGCGGCTTCGGTCACTTAGAAATGACCCTTGGGTGTACCCGTAGCTTTATTCTGGGCCTAGCTGCTGCTCTGGGTGTGAGGAGGAGGACAGTGTAATTTGAGGGTAGGCTTGGGAGACAGTAGTTGAGGTCACGTACAGGCGAGTGCTTGTGGTTGGTGTGTTCAGAAGGTGAGAAGAAACCCTGGCACGTGATTGGCTGTCCAGAGACACCAGAACGGGGTCGGTGAACTTATGAAACTATGTGGTCATTTACGGCTGCATGCAGTGAAAGAAATGGTAGCTCAATTAGATATTTGCCAGTTAAATTTAGCTAGTATTAACCCTAGAACACTTTTGCTATAAAAAGTAACACAATCACTTTTACCGGGTAATTTTTACCCGATATAATATACCCAACAAAAAGTACTTGTCATGAAAAATAGATCAAAATATGACAACACATGATAAATTAGAGTGTTTTTCTTTTATTTTCAACTGTGGTATGTGTAACAAAATGGAAAACAAAAACATAAAAACATGCTCCAAAATGACTGAAAAATTAGGAATTTGAGAACAAAAAATTCCTAAAAAAAATAAAATAAAATAAAAAATAATAATAATGTCCACCCATTCCTGGGACATGTGAGACTTTCCTGCTGAAGCACAGACTCCCGACACACGAACAATTGCAGGAGAGAGGAACAAAAAATTGTTTCAGTTTCAGTGGGTAAAAATGACTAAAATATTGTTTTCACCATAAGAATTCCCTTTGAAATCACCACTTTGTGATATTTATTCATAACCACTGCACTAAATAAGGATAGATACACATTCCAGGTCCACTCTTACTTACCTATTCCTTACATCCTCTTACATTAAATTCATTACATTCTTACATTCCTCTTTCACTATCGCCAGGTGAAAATCACATGAAAGCCTGTAGGAAAAAATGGGCTTTGGGGTAGGGAAACACCTACACCTTCAAAGATGTCAAAAATAATGGTGAAGCTCCCCAGGGACCCATGACAGTACCTGGATGGGAGACCACTGGGAATTCCAGGTGCCACAGGGGGGCACCAGTCACAAAAACTGTCATTGTGTCCTTAGGCAAGACACTTCACTCGCATTGCCTAGTATGAAAGTGGTGTGTGTGTGAGTGTTGGAGGTGGTTGGAGGGGCCGATGGTGCAGATTGGCAGCCTCACTTCCGTCAGTCTGCCCCAGGGCAGCTGTGGCTACAAAAGTAGCTTACCACCACCAAGTGTGGGGTGAATGAACAATGAACTGTAAAGTGCTTTGGGTGTCATGAAAGGCGCTATATAAATGCTATGACTTATTATTTTATTGCCATTGTCAAGTGAACACAATTCACAAAACTAGGAACTTGTCTCTGTGATAAGGTGCGAACATAAAACACTAAATAATAATAATAATAATAATAATAATAACTAGAATATAGACACTAAATAATAATAATAATAACTAGAATATAGACACTAAATAATAATAATAATAACTAAAATATAGCTATAATATAGTAAAAAATAAACAATCCAATTAAAAAAAAGGTTCAGAGGAGCAGCGTCAGAACAGTATTGAAAATCATGCAAATGCTTTTGCTCGGGTGAAAATCACCCTTGATACTGCTCTAGGGTTAAGGTCCTATATTTTGTCACGGCCCATAAAAAAGCTATAAAAGAGTCATATTTTGCAGAGTCTTAATGACCATGCCCTTTTTAAATAGACTTTTTGGAGCTTCCTACTATGTTTTAACCGTCGTATCGTCAAAATTACATTACATCACATTAATATCGTGGGCCATCACAATATATCACTTTCAGGGGCGTTCTTTGACGGGGGCCACCTGGGCAATTGCCCAGGGCGGCATCGCGGACATTGTGGACGAATTTGCCTCCAGGAAGGCCAGGAAATCCATCTTTTAGATGTTTTCCTATTACTTCTTTTGCCCTTGTTATTTATGACAAATTATAGTGGTTTGCCTTTTTTGCCACTTCCTCACTTATTACTTCCTGTTACTTATGATACACAATAGTGTTCATTATTTGTTTTTATGTGTTCAGTAATGTGTATAGAATGTACCTTGGTCATTCATTTATTTATGATACAGGATTGCACTGTTTGCACCATTTTTGCCAATTTAATGTGTAGTAATTTTACATGTTATTCTGTAATGTACAGATCGTTTAATTTTTTGTTATTTATATGGTGCGACTTCAATGGAGGTTTAAGTCTTTTTGTTAATTATGTTACACTAATGTTGCACTTTTGCTTTCTTAAATGGCTGTAGGCCTACATGGCTATAATGTGAAATAATTGCGCCTTTGGTCTTTTTTATGTTCAAAAACTTTTTTTGTAATTATTGTTTATTGTTCATTAAAACTAACTTGAAAGTAGTTGTTGTGAATTGTTGTTGTGAACCCCCCCCCAGAGACCGCAAGTCAGTCTCGGTGGGGGGCGGGGGGGGGGGGGGGGGGTGGCAAGAGTGGCTTTCGCCCAGGGCGCAAATCACTCTAGGAACGCCACTGATCACTTTCACTGTGTTTAAGTTCATTGCCTTGGTGAAGCAACAGCTAAAAAACAAATGGAACTTTCGCTCTGGATCAGTGCAGATTATATGAAGAAACAGCTGTGATTAAGTACTTTTAACTCTTAGTTTTTTGGATTATGACAGTTCCAAAGTAGCGTATTTATAATTTTGTTCGCCTCCGCAAAATAATCACAATAAATATCGTACCGAGCAATGCATATTGTGAAAATAACGTCCAGAGAGATTCAAATATTGCTATATCCCTAGTTATAACATTGTTCCGTCATCAAAAACATGCCTGAATGGGTTTTAGACAACGACGTAAGATTCTGTCCAATATTTCGGTAGCACGCCGATTGTCTTGTGATGTCACTCTGAAGGAGTGACTTAGCGCAAGGAGATGTAGACAGACTAATAATAAAGTGTTATTCAAATGTGTGAATGAAACAAAACACAACTCTAGGTCTGTTTTTGATTGCACAATGCACAAAAAACAAACAAAGTTGTCTTTATTTTATCATTTATTTTGTTTTTTTTTACAAGTTACATACAGTGGCTTTAAAATGTTACTGAGATAATGCAAGAAGAAAAATGTAGTTCATTTTTGTTACTTTATCAGAAAGCTCCTCTTAGCTACAAAACATTACGTGCAGTTGTTTTAAAGCCATTTCTGTTTATTGATTTTTAAACACATTCGGATACAGAGCCAGGCCCGCCGTTTATTAATGTTGTTTTGTACTTTGACCTTGAGTACTCGCGCTGCATTTCATAACATATCGTATTTTCCATTTTGTGTTGTCAAGGAAACGGTATCATAAGTAATAAATCATAACGACGCGCAATCTTCCTTTGACCCTCTAAATGCATGTGCAGTGGGAATAACATAACACCATAAAACAGTTAAATGGGAATAGTTTCATGCGTTAAAAATGACTTGCATATAGTATCTGATATTATCTGATGGGGCTGCACAATATAACAATCGAAATTGCAATTTGAGTTGTGGAAATTATGAAATTGCTATTAAAGTTTGCAAATAATTAGATAAAAAAAACTAAATATCCAACCTTTTTGTAGACATTTTTTTTACTTGTAGTTTAGAGCTCTACAAACATGTTCTAAAATGCATGGGAGTCTTGTATTAGTTTATTGGTTCGTATTTCAGTCTTCGCTCAAAGGAAGAAGACCATCTTCTTCCGCTTTTTCAATTTCTGGGTCACGGGGGCAGCAGTCCAAGCAGATCTGCTGCCCAGAACACAACGCACCAGCCCCCATGAATCCTCCCGCGGGTCCACGGGAGGACGGCTCATGTCACAACAGGCCTTGATGCTTCTGTCATGGGGGCTACCAGTGTCCACAGACACTGGGGGCGAGGTGGGGTTAAGTGTCTTGCCCAAGGACACAACGGCAGCACTCATCTGTGGGAGCTGGGATCATAACAGATCATCACGTTGAGTGTGGGATTCGAACCGCCAACCCCTGAAACGCTCTATCAACTGAGCTACTGCCACTCATAGGAAGACTCCTGGAGTTATTTACAATGTGCACTTTTTAAAAAAAACATGAATTGAAAGTCTAATTGCAGTCTTAATACTTAAAGAAGAGCTAGTTTTGCTTGTGTATATATAAGCTTTGACGCCCAAGAATCATTATATTATAATTTGGACATTTGAAACCGCATTATACATCCAAAACGAAAAAAAAAAAGAAACAAAAAACGTCATCACAACAAAGAGTCAGTACCTCTGATAGATAAGTGCAGATCACACGAGCAAGCGCCGCTGATGAATCCTCCATGTATCACTTAAGAAAATAAAATCGGAGCACAGAGTACAGTGCAGTGGGCATGTGCCGGTACGGCTTCTTAAAAAGTAAAAGTTAATTTTACATAATAGATCTTCTTTAACTATGTGCACTCTATTCCACTCTACTTTTTTAATCAAATTGAAAATCTAATCACAATCATAATGCTTTATACTATAAACTATTAGAGAAAATAGTGCTGTGATCTGAGGTATTTATGAATTCAATAGTCTTTTATAGGACTTTTCTAGATACTTAAATCTGCTTCACAATGTCATGCATTTTCCATTCACACTCAGTGGTGGTAAATTACAGTACTTCTGTAGCCGCAGCTGCCCTGACTGGATGAGACTGTGACCAGTCTGAGCCATCGGCCGCTCAAACTACCATTAATAATTCTCACACACCAAACTGTAAGAAATGGCATTTCATTCTCTGTACAGAGGGCACAAACTTCTCTAACGCATATCATTCATAAGCGTGGCAGGTGAAGTGTCTTGCCCAAGGACACAATGACAGTATACTCGGTTTGATGCTAGTATAAAATCGTCAACCTTGCACTGTCCCAAGGCAGGGCAGCATGCCAGCAGACTTCAAAATGAATCGCCCGTAAGAATAAGAATAAAATACACGTCAAACGTCATACCCCACATAGCCGTGGGTTTCAGAATGATAAAAAATTAGGACCGTTGCCATAGCGATTAACAATTCAGAAGAAAATATTTTGAATGGGAAAAAGTCCTCAAAATGTTGCAGACAATGTAATCTGAAACGGATGAATATGTAATTTCGATTGAAAAAAACAAACAAAAAAACAGGACAATATCTTAAAACATGTCAAACATTCAAGACATCAAGGTAAAGTGTGAGAAGTTTTAGCAAATATCAATATGCAAACTTTTTTTTTCTTTTTGTGTTCAAAAAGAAAACTCTGTCATCATAGACCTGGGGTTACTTTGGTACCTTCTCACATGCAATAAACAAGACAATATCTTAAACATTTCAAATATTCTAGACATCAAGGTGAAGTGTGAGAACTTTTAGCAAGTATCAATGTGTAACTGTATTTTCAAGGTGTCCAAAAATAAAACTCTTCGTCGTCATAGACCCGGGGTTACTTTACAGGCATTAAATGGTACAATGTCTTAAACATGTAATAATCTAGACATCAAGGTGACAGGAAATGTAAGAAGTTTTAACTAATATCAATAAGTAACATTTTTCTGCGGTGTCTGAAAATTAAACTTGTATGCCTTGTATCATCATAGACCAGGGTTTACTTTGGTGGTTACTTTTACAATACACATACACTAATACATCATCTTAAAACATGTCACATCGTCTGGGCATCTGATGAGATATGAAAGAACTTTGAATTAATATCTATTCATAAATTTTTTCCTTGTTTGAAATAAAACCGGCATGCCTCCAGCGTCATAGACCTGGCGTTACGTTGGTGGTTACATGGTTACTTCTCGCGGCCGCAGTCGGTGCACAGGATGTTGTCTCTCTGGGTGAGGAAGCCCCGCCCGACCAGAGACACGGAGCATTGCATACAGGTGAAGCACTCGCTGTGCCACTGACGCTCCTCGAACGAGATGTACTTCGCCCCCGCGAGGCCTGGAGGGGGAGCACAGGCAGGGGGATGATCAGTGGACATGATTTTTAGGGTTTTAAAAATGTTAAAAAAACAAACAAAACTAGATCATTTTAAAGTTAGCTGTGGTCCAGCATTATTTCTCACATAGCTTATGCATTTCGGGCATACTAATGAGTGTTAAGAGGACCTTCAAGGTAAAACCAAGAACAACTAGCATGCTAACTGCTCACTTCCTGGTCATCAGACAATTAAAAAAAAAAAAATGGAACAAAAGCATTGGATTTTTTTTATATTTAGAAGAACCCCTCTACTTCTGCTTGTATTAAAGGTCCCATATTACACAAAATGGACTCTTTTGAGTTTTAAGACTACGTTCAGACTGCAGCCTGAAGTGACCCAAATATGATTTTTTTGCCTCTATGCGACCTGTATCTGATCTTTTAATGAGAGTCTGAACGACACAGATCTGATTTTTTTCAAGTGCGACCCAGGCCACTTGGATATGTGGTCCTTAAACAGATACATATCCGATCTTTTGACATGCAACTTCAGTCTGAACGGCCAGGTCGCATTCATCCGAACTACACGTCATCAACAAGCGACAAACGACAATTCTGCTCTAAAGTAGGTGGAAACTGAACAGAACTGGACCATATTTTGGAAGACAATCTCAGTGTTGAGCCGATAGAATTGTGTTACTAAAGAGAAACCCTGGCCTGAGAAGAATCCAGGTCCCGCAGCTAGCGCAGCCAGTCCAGCTAGCCACTGCCCCACAATACACCAAGGCCAAAAACCTTTTCAATCTTCTCCTTAAAACAAATAAACTGTACGAGTTCTGGCTCTGGTACGACAGTAACTTTAAGATCGCCAGGTGCTCAATGCTAACGTGCATGTTTAGGCGACTTCTGTAAACACTGAGCACACTCGCTGTATGTGACCTCGTCGTGTCCTCCAAGGTGCATGCGGGACACTTTTGGGGCATTTAAAGTTCACACTGGAGATCACATACAAGTAGCATTTAACTGGAAATGTGAACGAAATTGGATTTCACAAAAAAAATCCAAATTGAGCATTAAGCCCTGCAGTCTGAACGTAGCCCAAGTTATATAATGTTGTTTCCTCCTCAGAAACAGACCTGAAGTTGTGTTTTAGTCTACATTTAGTCTGTCTACATCTCCAAAGCTCACAATGCTCTGTTCCAAGTTGTGATGTCATGTAGTGGTACCTTAGTTTTCAAGTTAACAGCTACCCTTTACCTTTTGCTCAGTAGAGATTGACAATTCCAGGTCTGAAATCATCCAAATAATTGCAGGGAGAAGAACTCAGCCTAATAAATGTGTTTTAAACATGTATGAATGAAACAAAACACAATTCCAAGTATGTTTTTGACCAAGAAACAACATAGCATAGATCAGAAAATAGCGTAATATGGGCCCTTTAACCTCTCTAACTCCATATCTGAATGCTGATTGGCTGTGCTCTGCAGTATACTCACTGGTGATTGGCTTGGTGCAGCTCACACACTTCTTGGCGTACAGATTACTGAAACACTCCAGGCAGTAGGGGTAGTTCTCTCTGGAGGTGAAGCGTTGGCCTGACAGCTGTTTCCTGCAACTGATACACAGGAAACACTCACGGTGCCACGGCTTCTCCTGGTACGTCACGCCCCCTGTGGTGATGGCCTGAAGGGGGCAGCAGAGGGCTAGTGAGTATGCTGGACTGTTTGCATACACACAAAAATACAGAAATATAGTGATACAACTATATATCTCAGCTATATGCAAGAGGTCGTAAGGAAAAACAGTGCAAAGGTGAAATAATATTGACAGGACATAGGCTTATCTGTTACATAAGTTCCAGAGGGACAGGTCAGGTTTTTTTTTGTTTTTTTATTTCTGTATATTTTTGTTTTATTTGTTGATTTATTTTTTGGTTTTGTATTGCCTTTGTTTTATTTATGTATTTATTTATTTTGATAATTTATTTATTTTATTTATTTATTTCAATTTATTTATTTATTTATTTATTTATTTATTTTTGATAATTTACTTGAATTTATTTGCAAAAATTCCAGAGAGACAGGTCAGTATATATTTTTGTTATTTAATTTCTGTATATTTTTGTTTTACTTGTTGATTTATTTTTTTTTTTTTGTTGGCTTTGTTTTATGTATGCATTTATTTATTTTGATTATTTATTTATTTATTTATTTTCAATTTTTCATTTTATTTTATTTTTTCGAATTTTTTTTTTTCAATTTGTTTTGATAAATTACTTGAATTTATTTGAAAAAAATTCCAGAGAGACACGTCAGTATATATATTTTTTAAAATTAAATTTCTCTATATTTTTGTTTTATTTGTTGACTTATTTTTTGGTTTTGTATTGCCTTTGTTTTATTTATGTATTTATTTATTTTGTTTATTTATTTTTTTCCTTTTTTTTTTGATAATTTACTTGAATTTATTTGCAGGACATTGTAACATGTAATTGATAATGCCATTAATAAAAACAGAAGATCTTAATGTGTGATGTAGAGGTATTGCATTGTTCCTTTGTGATGGGGATTTTGTGTTCTTGGGCAAAACACATGACCCATTTGGCATTCATGGATGTGTTACTAGACTTATCTGTTGGCATATTTTTATTTATTATTATTTTTTCATATTTTTACTTTTTTGTATGCAAGTTCCACGTAGAATTTACAAAACACAAACTCAGTCAACCTTGGTCCAAAATAAAAATGAGGAAATCAGACCTCTCCCTTTGCTCTTTGTGGACGGTGCATTAGTCAGCTCTTTTCACCAGAGTGTGGGTTACACTAAATAACCAGAGTCATGGGATTCTGTGCCCCGCTCGATAACTCATCAAACATTCAGGCTGCAACTCTACCATCTGACAAGTGCAATTCTGGTATAAGCCTATTTTCTGACAGGCACAGCACTGATTTAGGTCTACCTTACAGGGATAGCACAGGTTTGGGCCTACTTTTTACAGGTGCAGACCTTATCAACACTGGTTTAGACCTACCTTCTGACAGGTGCAGCACTCACTGTAACAAATTTCTGTGGTTTCTACAGTATTTTTTTACAATAACTAATTGGATATACAAATTACAAAGTTTACCTGTATTTTGCAATGCATTATGGGATTTTTTTAAATTTACTCTAAGTAACAAGGTTTTATACAGTAACATGTTGTGAAATTTACAATTGCTCTGTGTTGCTTGGAATAAGTGGTAAATTACAGCAAGGTGTTAGTCTGGTTAACATCTGACCATATCACAAGTGAGATATGGGTCTGGAAACTCGCTTCGAAAAATCCCGTAGCGGAGGTGTGGTTAGCGATTGCCAACGGCCGTTTATTGGGCGTTATGAATGTCTATCATTGAGCGTATACGTAAGTCCATAGCCAATCATGTCAGTTGTCAGTTCAAACTACAAGCTTCCGTTTGTCATGTAGTACGCGTCACCGTCTTGCCACACCTCCCCCGCTCTCTGATTGGGGCCCTAAATCTGGGACTCTCGCTTGGACGAGTTTCCAGGTCGCCTTCCAGTTCGAAACGAACGGAAGCGGCCTGGGAATTCCCAGGCTAACAGCAAGGTGCTGTTTTGTGGAACACGTGGTGTGGCTTTGGACACGGAGAGCTGCATAAGAGTTCTCTATTTTCATCGTATCAATCCACGCTTTGGCAGGTAAGATTATCATAATTTTGCATCATAATAACCACAATGTTTGATGTTGTAATTAAATCATATATTATTGACTCTATGTTGGCGAAAATTATTTGAAGAACTTGTATGATCGTTCGTCATAACCAACTAAACAGCTTATCTGGTTTTCAATGAGGGCTTGTTGGTAGCCTATTATTTAACGTGTTAACTGAAACGTAATCAGAATGCATTTGTCGACGGAATGGAATGACGATGTGGTTTTTTTTATTGACACCTTTTTATTTTTTATTTTTACTTTATTGAGTGTGTTCTTAACGTTCACTGCTAACTACGTTGAGAATCACAGTTTACTCGATTGCTTTGTAGATCTACTGCGCGAGGTTCCAGCCCAGAAGCAGAGCACACCTAGCCTGGGAATTCCCAGGCCGCTTCCGTTCGTTTCGAACTGGAAGGCGGCCTGGAAACTCGTCCAAGCGAGAGTCCCAGATTTAGGGCCCCAATCAGAGAGCGGGGAGGTGTGGCAAGACGGTGACGCGTACTACATGACAAACGGAAGCTTGTAGTTTGAACTGACAACTGACATGATTGGCTATGGACTTACGTATACGCTCAATGATAGACATTCATAACGCCCAATAAACGGCCGTTGGCAATCACTAACCACACCTCCGCTACGGGATTTTTCGAAGCGAGTTTCCAGACCCATATCTCACTTGTGATATGGTCAGGTGTTAACCAGACTAGAGCACACCTTGAGTTGTGCCCTCAGCGGCCGCCAGCCGAGCCGAAGAGAGTGGAGTGTACTCTGCCAGCAGGAAGACTGCATAACAGCCTCAATGAACCTACGGCGATCAACGTTCATAGGTTTGTCTTCATTGTCTTTGTTAGCTGATTAGTTCAAACAAGAGAATTTTTGGCGAAAATATACATTTTGATGTCAAAAGGGGCCACATGTAAATCATGCAAATCCGTTAAAAAAAAGAAGGGGGGTCCGGTTTTATTGCCATAAACTGGCCAAACAATAAAGCCATGTGACAATGAAATTAAATGTTTAGTGGAGATTATTTTAATATATAAAAACATGTACGCCACTAACATTCTTTTTCAGATTTTGTCACAAGTGTTTCCTTATTTCTATATCATGGCCAGCCACCAGCCCTTGACACTTTTTCACTTTTTGTGTGTGTGTGTAAGCTGACAGCTTTGTTTCCTTGTAAATACCAGTATCTAGCATCTGAACAGTGATCATCGAAAGATTCACACACATTTTTTATCATCAAAAAACCTCATAGATATGTTATCATATATTTAAAATTCTTTGTTGTCAAGTCAAATCCAATTGGTTTTGTACAGCAGAGTATCATAACAGTCATTGCATCAAATATTGTTCACTTGAGAACAGCAATGACACAACCATTAATTAAACAAATTGTTGCTAAAGTTTTTCCTGGCATAAGGTTAAATATTATAGGTTTTTTTTTTTTTTAATAATTTAACCCTGTACCCAGTACAGTCTGGTTTGTTTTTGATACTAGTCAGTTATTTGTTTATTATTTGTTTCTTTGATTGGTCTTGGGTTAATTAACTGATTTCCCTTTCTTATAGAGCAACCATACATTACACTGAAGAAGATTCAGAAAAGTTTCCACACACGGTGCTACTGCGACCCTACCTCGAGTCCATCTGACCAGTATGGATGTGCTAGGTGGCAGCCTGACTGTCCTATAGGTGAAACAGAAAACAGCCTCCAACAAAAACAAACAGAAATGCAAGACATATTCCACACCCAAGGCCCCGCTGGACAGGAGGCAGGAAACATACATCTGATGGAAGTAACGTATTACCTCCAATGCAAAAACATCAATGCTGTCCCAGCTAGCTCCATCAGCCAACTTAAAAATGATTGGCCATACCTTTTCAGTCCAAAGGGGCTGTACAACCTCTTCAGTTTACTTACTGACATCGCAATTTTTGAGAAAATGGTGCATGCCACTGAGGAAAAGGGGAAGCTCATTCTTCGTTTTTTTGAGAAGAGACCACGGGGTCCTCCAGATGAAATCGACAGGCTTCTGACCAAATACAACAATGGCAAAAGATGCAACCGCTGTGCATGTGTGATCCTGTTGCTCCTGGACCACTTTAAAGAGAATCTGGAAGGGATCTTTTGGTCTGTGGATGTAAGTATTGAGTTTTTATAAGTATTTTTAAAACATTTATAGTTTTATTCCATTAAAGATGTAATATTTATTTCTTACAGGTATCATCAACACCGGCTGATGTTGAAAGAACCCCGCTTCCTGGTTCTCCAAGACTTATAGTCTTAGGTAGGGTAGTACCTATATGTATTACATTTTGATTTGCTCTCTTCAGATATGTTTGTGTCAAACAGTTCAACAATTGAAACCAATATTTTTCAGGTGATATCATCACAGCCAAGGAGTGGATACTCAGTATTGAGGGCCAGGTCGTGGTGTGTGCACATGGCAACATTGTATCAGGAATGGATACATTCTTTGCCAGTTTCTACAACTTCAATCTGGTGTATCCAGAGGAAGCTGCATGCACTTTGGAATTCATTCAAAGGTAAGATAAAATAAAAAATAAAAAAGAAGGTTATTTATCTGCTCATTGTTTATTATTTTTAGTAATTCTAATGTCTAATGTCCCCTACAATATATCACTTGTGGGGGACAGTGGATTTTAATCAACACAAACTAGAGTCATGCATGTTAATAAAGAAAATGGAGCAACCAGAGGAAAGATGCACAGGCACGATTAGAGAATGCAAACAGAAATGATCTAGCAAATTCATCTGCCTCTCAATAACAGCAGGTTGACCAGGTCCTAATGCAACCAAGAGGGCTCTCCGCGACACACACTCACTCTCACACTTCAAATCTCAACTCAAAACTCATCTGTTTAGAGAGGCCTTCTCACTCTGACCACTCTGACCATAACTGCACTGTCTTTTAATCTGTATCTGTTTTTAAAATGTATTTCTACACTGTTTTTATTTTGTTTTATCTTGTTTTTATGTACTGTATTATTTAAGTAATGTATTTAATAGCTTGATGTACGGCGACCTTGAGAGCCTTGAAAGGCGCCTAACAAATAAAATGTATTATTATTATCATTATTATTAAAACTGAGGTGTCCTTCAAAAGTCTATACTAGGATATGGTGTGTTGACTTTTTGAAGATTTGTTTATTTTTGAATGTATCAGGGACTGCTCAGTTATTGGGAAGGATAATACATTTGTTGGATTAAGAAAAAAGTTCATTAGAATGTTAAAATGTGTTTTTGTTAGATGTAAGACAAAGAACAATTTGGATACGCTAAAAAAAACTGAACTCAGGGCAGGTCAGATCAATGGCTCCAGGAACATTATCAATTAGAGATTTGTTAGAAACCTTAAAAGGATTTTCAGGCATTTTCGTCTCTTCGGTATTTGCCAGAATAACTTTAAACTTTGACCTTAAGACAAATTACTTATCATAAATACAATTATTTATTTATTTATTTATTTATTTTTGGGGAGAGAAATAATAAAATCACTATTTTTGGAGATTCTTACTAATGGACCACATACTGTATGAATTGTGTATTTATTTGATTTTCAACAAAAAGTGTATTTAAACTGGTTTCAACTGTATATTTGTGGTTGCAGATGTTTTGCTGGCCTAAATCCAACCACAGGAACCAAGACTGTGAGGACTGTGAACCAGAAATTGGGGAAAGTGAAAGAGAAGAGGAACAACATGGTTCATCCTCTTGTTTCGACACTGATAAAGAAGTTAATAGACTTTGAATGGCTGCAAATGTGAGTCAGACTTTAGTCCTAATTTAAACTTGGATAACACCTGATTTAGTTCTGTTATAATTTAAAATGCAGGGTAAAATAAATAAATGTTTTCGTTACTATAATTTTGCCTTGTATTTGGTATTTTTTCATATACTTTGAATAGAGTTAAAAAACTGTAAAATGCTTACGCTGAAAAACTGTCATTTCAAATCAAGGTTAGTTACTGGCAAAAAAAATTACCAATTTAAATATTGTAAAATATGAATACAGTACTATATTGTAAATGGTTAAGCAGTGAATTACTGGTTTTCACAAAACCAATAAATAACAGTAAAATAAACCCCAACTAAAACTTGTAAATCAAATCCTGCAAAACACTGTAAATGATTTTACAGTAACAGATGTGAAATACTACAATACATTACTGGCAAAAAAATTACCGTGTATATTCTGTAAATTCTACAGTTTATTCGTTACAGTGCTGGTATAGGCCTACCTTCTGACAGGTGCAGCACTGGTATAGGCCTACCTTCTGACAGGTGCAGCACTGGTATAGGCCTACCTTAGGACAGGCGTAGCACTAGTATAGACGTACCTTCTTACAGGCGCAGCACTGATAGGCAAACTGCTTCTCGAAACAGGCCACACAGAAGTATCCGGTGTCTTTGGGGATGAAGGACTTGGTGCCGATGGGCTGTTGGCAGCGGTGGCACAGGAAGCAGGTCTCGTGCCAGCTGTGCCCCTTGTACTCCATTTTACGAGAGCCTGGCAGGGGAGAGGGGAGGGGGGTCGGACATGTACAGGTGTGAGGAAGAGTTTGTGGTGCATTCGTAAACCTAATATCTGAAAGTTTGTTTGAGCGAGTTTATTTGGCTCATGCTAGCGCACAGACTCAGTGATCAGCTATTTTTATCATCAGGTCTGTTCCTCCATATGGTCCGTGACACACATGAGAAACAAGCAGAACATCTAAGTTACCATTTCTATTATGTTACCATGTATGTGTAAATATATATATATATATATATATATATATACACACATATATATATATATATATATACATACATACAGTGGTACCTCACCTTACGAAAGACCCAACAAAATCGAAAATTTCAAGTTACGAAACGCCTTCACGTAAAATTTTGGTCTCTAGATATGAAAGAAAATTCAAGTTACGAAACGCAAAATGTCAAAAATTCAAATAATGCGCGCTCAGCCACACACATTATACGCTTTTGTCAGACTGAATTTAAACTTTTCTCACATTTGTCTCTCGTTTTTAACACTCAAACTTTCATAGATTTTCAACAAAATTATTAATAGTGAAGTGTGGGGAGAAGGGGGAGGGGGGAGAAAACTGCGCTCTGACACGTGTGATAGCGCAGCATGACCCGGCGCGGGGCTGCCAGCATGTCTAGACCTGGACTAAACCAGGACTGGACCAGGACTAAACCTGGACTAAACCAGGACTAGACCAGGTGGATTAAAGCACTGCGTGCGGGTCTATTTCCTGGTTTCGTTTCGAGTCACAGCTGAGGCGAGCAGCGAGGGGGACCGCACGCAGTCTGAGTGACTCGAAACGAAACCAGGAAATAGACCCGCACGCGGCGCTTTAATCCACCTGGTCTAGTCCTGGTTTAGTCCAGGTTTAGTCCTGGTTTAGTCCAGGTTTAGTCCAGGTTTAGTCCTTGGTCTAGACCTGGTATAGTCCACGTTTAGTCCTGGGTTTACAGTCTCTACACAGAACACAATGTTACACTATAAAAAAAAAACTTGGATCCGCGCCTTGGAACGAATCAGGCTTTTTCCATTGAAATAGCTACTCAACTTACAAAAAATTCACGTTACGAAACCACTTCTGGAACGAATTCATTTCGTAAGGTGAGGTAGCACTGTATATATAATACGACATATATATAATATATATGTAATACAACATTTTGCAGTTGTAGCACATGTCCATAAGTGTGTATGTGCAATGATGCTTTTCAAGCATTGGAACACTTTGGAACAGCCTACACTCTAGTAGTAGTAGTATGTAGTATCAGCAGTAGTAGTAGCAATTGTAGTATGTTCAGAAGTAGTAAGTGTTGTTTGTACCTGGCATGGCATGATGGTCATCTTGCATGAAGTACTATCAGAAGTACTATGTTGTCAGTGTATACTGAAAAACTGCAAAAACTCAGGATGGCAGTGTCACAAGTCATTGTGTCCTTAGGCAAGACACTTCACCCACATGGCCGAGTATGAAAGTGGGTTGAGTGCTGTGGTGGTGTTTGGAGGGGCCAATGGCACAGATTGGCAGGCTCACTTCTGTCTGCCTCAGGGAACCACATCACTGGGTACACAGTAGTAGTAGTTGTAGTAGTAGTAGTAGTACCTGGCATGATGGTCTTCTTGCAGGTGGAGCACTTGGAGGAGTAGTCGTGGGCGTAACACTCAGTACACAGTAGCAGGTCGTCCTTGGCGGCGAAGGCCTTCTCCACCAGGGAGCGGCTGCACTTGGCGCACTTGAAGCACTGCTCGTGCCAGTGCCGGTCCTTGTACGACAGGTCCTGGACAACACAATGTGCACATCGTATGACCCGTGACCAGTGATGATTGAATTATAATTTATTAACGATGATTCTGGGTATTAATTAAGCAATTTCCCCTAACCGCTTATTTAAAGACCTTTTGAGACTGAATCAATAAAATCTTTGTTTATTAAGGGTTGAGTCTATGTATTATTAAGTCAACATTCCCTGGGGCTGAATGCTAACTATAGACACGGCTCTGTTTGCTTTGTTTGCACGCAGTCAGACCATAAAGCACTGACTTAGCGGAATTACAACAGGTGAGCTGATTTGTGCTGTTAAACAAGTCTCTCCACATAAAATTATCGTCACAGCAAAGTATCAATCAATGGCGCTGTCACAATGCCACAATTTCAGCATTAGAGTGACATTTCCAACACAAAATCAGCAAAGTGCCATATGTTTTTTTTACTACTTCTGATACACATCCACACGTTCTAAAACTGAAGTAGTCCTATTTAAAAAATCTTGCAACTTATCTTGCAACCAGCGTCTTTGAGTGTCTTGAAAAGCGCTTTATAAATAAAATGTATTATTATTATTATTAATACAGTATATTCAATCAGATTGCCTAGATAACGGTGCACAATGTCAATTTTCTGGTCTCCATGGAGATGATATTGCTTTGCGTAGAAGGTTACAGAGTTTGTCATTAAATTGCATTATGACATTATTAGTAGTAATTATTTCTTTTACTTAAAATGTTAAAAAAAAAAAAAATACTGTAAGTTGGCTCGCCCCTCCATGGATCTGACCTGTAATTTGGCTTGATGGCATCAACAACTCGTCTCCATGGAGATACATTTAATACCATATTATCAACATTACAGGTACGTTTTGAAAGGTACTCATCTGCACACTTACAAAAAAATACAAAAAAACATTTAATTCTCCCATCCTGAAGTCATTTTCAATTTGACGACACTGGGGTTACAGATAAACAATAATATCTCCGTGGAAACAAGACCCATCAGAAAGTTACACAGTGCAACTTTAAAGGTCCTGTATTACACAAAATTGACTCTTGTGAGCTTTAAGCCATGTTAGAATGTTCTCCTCAAAAACAAACCTGGACATACTGTAACATCCCTTTTTGTTCTGTTTCTTTCACACGTTTGACCCTTTATTATTCACCTGTCTAAGGCTACGTTTATATGATGACGGTCTGAACAGAAGACGCAAAAGTGGCGTCGCGTCTTCACTTTTTATTCCGCGTTTAGACGAGCGTCTTCGGGAGGAAAACTGCGTGCATACGATGACGCAAAAGTGTGTGGAATTCGACTGGGTATGCATGCCAGGCGGCTAGGTGGTGCTGTGATACATTATCACTATGTCTGCGCACATGCGTAGAATCTTCCTTCTTCTCATCTGTGCCACGAAAAGCAAAACAAAACATAGCTACCGGTAGCAGAAAAAAATAATAAATTGTGTAGTCAGACGAAGAAGGTCTACAAAGCAACGAAGGCGCAACAAGGTGTGGACTGGGAGTCCTGCCAAACAAAGTACACTGATATATGGACCGATGTGACGTAAACGCTTACGCCACGTCAGCAGATTTGACCAGAGTTTTGCGTCTTGGGCAGTGTAGACGAAAACGCTACGGCGGAGCGTATTCAAGTCTTCCACTTTGGAGGGCGGTTTCAGTTTTTTGCGTTTTTAAGCCCCCAAAACGCCACCACCGTCTAAACGAAAGGCACTTCCGATCAAATATTTTGTCATTTTTACCCATAAGCGTTCTCGTGTAAACAGGCCCTACATCTCCCAAGCTCAAAATGCTCTGTTCCAACTTGTGATGTCATGTGATGTAGTTTTCATGTTAACAGCTACATTTTACCTTTTAGAGATTGGCAATTCCAGGTCTGAAACTATTCAAATGATTCAAATGAAAGTGTATGATGTAGATGAAAGTGTATTACCACATGGCATCACAAGGTGGAACAGAGTGTTTTTGTGTTAAACATGTGTGAATGAAATAAAACACGACTTCAGGTCTGTTTGCGACGAGGAAACAACATTAGAACAGTTCAGAAAATAGCAAAAATGGCCTCTTTAAACTGGCTGCCTTACTTCCAATAGTGATGTAGTAGTTTGAGCCAAGACCCATCATCAGGGCTTATACTTGGAAAGACCCACAGTCTAATTCATCATGGACAGTTAAACCCCCCTCCCTCTTTTTCCTCCTCTTTCCCGCTCCCTCCTTCTTCCACTCTCCGCTGTAGGCACCTCATTGTATTCTATAAATGCGTTCGAGTCGGCCAATCACGGCGCGCGAGTGTCTATCGCAGTTCTTTCATCAGTGGGTTTCTGGTGCGGAATGCAAAGTGGTACAGCGAGGTTATTTCTGGAAACTCTCTCAACCTTTGCATAATTCAAGTACAGATGAGTTACACACATGTTCCGTCCGATCACATTTTCGATTCAAATGTGCGCGTTGAATAATGTAGGCTTAAAATACAGATAGGCTCGTGCTACATTTCATCATGCGTATTCTGCTACAGGGGTTGGAAATTACTCCATAAAAAAGTACGTAAGAGTAGTTATCGCACTTGTATTTGAATAGTATTAATTTGAAGTACCAATACACAATTTGTTATTCCCGTTCTTCCAATATAACAGCAGAGTGCAATGTGGTTAGCTGGGATTGAGCTAATTAAACTTCCCCTGCATTTTCTGTTGAATTCATAAAAGGTTTTGTTGATTTTCTAGTACTTTTGCCACATATTTAGATATTTAGATACTTCTAATGAAATGATAAGAACGTTGTTGCGTTGATTTTCATTTTAGGCTGCATTCTCATTGGCACTCACTATACAGTATAGTCTAGAACTAAATCTGGACTAGACCAGGACTTAAGCTGCGTCCCATTTCTCTGTCTTACTCCTTCGTCTTACCCCTACCCCTTGGTTTTGCGTGTTCATGTGAGGGCAAGGGGTGTCCCGATTCTAATTTTGATCAAGTGCTCGGGCCACAACCGAGGGAAACGAAGTAAGCGCTCGACCAATCGACCAATCTCGATCAGGATGGCAGCGTTACATCGACCAGCCAAGGAGTCTCATAAATGTATTTTCAGCAGTTGTAATTATCGATTAACAGTTTAGCAGGTTTACAGTTATGAAGCTTATGTTCTATGTTACTTTTAGTGAACTGATGCTGCGGTTTTAATTGTAGTGATGTCTCTTTAGCCGACGTTATCGTTTTTATCGAGTATATTATCATGTATAAACAAGCTAGTTTTTTTGGTCGAGCTGAGGTACCCGATAATCTTTGACATTTGTTTACGTTTGTTTGCGTCAGTTGTCGCCTCTGTAGACGTAGCAGCCAGGTAGAGGCAAGGGATGATGACGCAAACGGTAATCGAGTGGCGTCCCATTTCTTAGGGGAACATTCGTGCCTTGAGCTCTCTCAGCTCGGTATCGAAGGGCAAGACAAAGACGTAGATAAAGGGGTAGGGGTAGGGGTAAGACAGAGTAATGGGATGCAGCCTAAACCAAGACTAGAACCAAAGACTACATCAGGTTTACAGCATCAGTCGGCTGTTTTTCTTTGGTAACAGCCAAATGTTAAACCAAAGGAGATTTTAAAATGCGTAATTCCAGCCTTAGCGTTTATTCAAAGGTTTTCTGACCCTATAGATTGCGCAGTGCAGTTTATTGAGTCGTTCCACCCCACTTTTGTTTACTTTTTAACATTGTGTGGCTAATATAGTAAAAGAGAGTTTTGCATTACTGCCACAAACATGGTGGATTTCTACGGTAACGGCCATTTTTCCATTTATTGAATACATTCGATTAAATTATGAGCTTGAAAATTGTCCCTACTCTTACCATTTTGTTTACATTTTGATGCACTTAAAGGGAACATATTTTGTCAAATTAACTTTATTTTTTAGCATGTTGTAACAGTGTTCCTTCAAGTAAAGTAAAAGTAAAGCAAAAGCAGTATTCTGATTCATCCATGTTTGAGTAATCCTGTAATTTCCTGCATTTGAAGCATGAAAGCAGAGAAAATTTCCACTTTCAGCTACCCCCTATCTCCGCCCACTCCTCCGTATTTATTTGCTAATACATTTAGAGTTCAAAAATGACATGCAGCCCTTTTTAATAACAATAAAATCACGGAAATTTAAATCTGTTTGTTGCTACTGCTGTGAAATTCATTTTTTTAAAATTACCCCATTATTAATATTAATATTAATATTAACATTAACATTAACATTAATATTAATATTAATATTAATATTAATATTAATATTAATATTAATATTAATATTAATATTAATATTAATAATAAATACTCATACAACAAAAAGCCCAATTAAAGAATATTACCGAATTTTCGGATTTATGTTTTATGGTTTTCGGATCTATGTAACACACAAACCCTGCATATTTTAGGCTCCACCTGGTGATGTCATCCGGTAATTCAGACAGTGCTCCTCTGTGTTTTTAAACTTCATACGCCTTCATCATTCAGACAATTTCAGCCCTGGAATTTCCATTCTCTACTGAACAAAAGATAAAGGGGTAGCTGTTAACTACAAAAACTACCACTGCATGACATCACAAGGTGGAACAGAGCATTCTGAGCATTGGAGATGTAGACAGACTAATAATAAAGGATTCCTCAAACATGTGTGAACTAAACAAAATACAACTCCAGGTATGTTTTTGAAGAGGAAACAACATTATAACGTGACTTAAAGCTCACAAGAGTCAGTTTTTCGTAGTATAGGCCCTTTAAAATCACAGCACCACTAACCTTGAAACTTTTAGCGAATTTTAGCCAACAAAGTCTTCACTCTCTATAACCCCACAGCTCTTCCTTACCTTACTGTTGCAGCCGATGGGAGAGGAGCAGCTATCACAGCAGTTAGCGAACAGGTTCTCGTAGCACTTGGTACAGTACTGCGTGTCTTCCTTCATGATGTACTTCTTCCCCAGCAGGGAGTCTTTGCAGTAGTGACAGTCGAAGCGTTCACTGGACATGGCTTTGAGCTATTTCTGTACCTCAAAATAGACTGGATAATGACAAAAAATAACCTTTCAAGCCTAAAAATGCCTTCCTTTTGTTGTTTCCAGATACAGAAGTAGTGCTGGCTTGGAGGGATGCGTGGTAAGAATAGACCCGTGCAGAGAGCTCCGGAGCTGGGATGAGAAGGCAGGATTAAGGGGTACTGTCCACCGGGGGGGTCAGCTATAAATACGGGCCCCCTTATTAGCACCGACCCCTGGGGAGAGTGGGCATGCTCGTCGGCCTGGTACTGCACCATTTAAGGGAGTGGACAGTGCCTGGATCACAAAGGCTTTGGTGCACTGTTGGTATAAGCCGGTGGGGAAATAGAAGCAGAGATTTAAAAGACCCATCATGGCGAGGCGAGGACAGCATGTGTTGAGAGCTTGAGACTTGTAGGTGCGCTAACTATTTGCTTGAGGGTCCGTCACCTGCTTGTTTCTATGGATGTCTGGAATGTTCCACAGTGTGACATTAAACGGCTCTAGCTTACGTTTATTCACTTACAGTTGGTGTTATAGCTCAGAAATACTCATAAAAACTGACTGTGAGCGGGGGTTGCCTCTCCGCAGATCTGACCTGTAACTTGGTCTGGTTTGGTCTCCATGAAGATAGAAAGCTTTAATGCCATTGGACAGACCCTTCACTAGAAAAGTTACACAATTCACCTTTAAAATATCATAATATTTGGAGTTAAAATGGGCTTTTAGAAGCTTTTAAAGGTCCCATGGCATGAAATTTTCACTTTCTGAGGTTTTTGAACGTTAATGTGAGCTCCCCTACCCTGTTTAGGCCCCCCCCCCCATGGCTAAAAGTTGCAAAATGTCTAAACTGAGCATTTGCTCAGTTACACAAAACCAGTGTTGAAACGGGCGAGTTCGGACAAGGCACCTTATTGACGTCAGATTGGCAAATGCAGCTCCAGCCCCTCCCTCTGTCTCCGCTCAGCGTCCCTGTATATCCCGCCCATAGAGTTTGGACTGTGAATGCGCTACAATGCGAAATGCGTTTTTTAATTTGCCTGGAGGCACGTCCGAGTGTTTCTAGGCTCGCAAGTCCCTTACCCGACCCTCTGGACCTCTGAAATACCAGTGGTTTAATTTTATTTTCTGTGTAAATATGCTTTTTTTCATTGCAAAGTCTCCCATCTGTCTTCCTGTGTTAAACACGGAAGCGAGCAGACAGCGGTGCAGAGCTGCGCTTCCAGCGGGGGAAACCCCCCCCCCCCCCCTCCTTAGCCAATCTCTCTGTCCTTCTCATTTGCATTGAAGCAGCAACACTCAGAATAAAGCATTTTAGACACATTTTAGACACATTATCTAGCCTCATGAAGACTGTCAGAGTCATATCTCATGCAGTGAGTGTTGATTTTGAAGAAGGATTCATTTACAGTATTAGGGAACCATTAAGGAGCCATATAAAAGCATCAAGAAGTACCATGTCATGGGACCTTTAATGGATTCCTCTCATCAGAGTTGTATTTTAATTGATTGATTCATGCATGTTTGAATAATCCTGTATCGTTGCTTGGTATTGTTGCGTCTCAAACACGGCCGTCCAATCAGATTTGTTTATTGCAGTGATGTGTGTGAAACAAAAAAGCTCATTGGTCACTCACATTTTGAACAATATCAAATTTCTCAGTGAACAGTTTAGTGCTTCGCTCATTGATTCTACAGAAATCCATGACTATTTTCAGTCCCTTGGGATATGTCCTTTCATTTTTCTTTGTAAGCAGCCATATTTGTTTTGGTACGGATGGGCCATGATTGGCTAATCCACCTGTCAATCACGCCCATCTAAACTAAGAAATGTGTATGCCAGGCAACCTGCATTGTCCTGCATTTGAGGCTCACCTTCTCCTCAGGTCCGCCCACTGCTCTGTATTTACTTGCGATTATGGATAAGTCACATTTTTTCAACAGCCCATAAATGAAAATACATGTAAATTAAAGGTGCATTGTGTAACTTTTCTGGTGAAGGGTCCGTCAAATGCTTTTCTCCATGGAGATACTATTGGCTTGTCTACACACAGGATGGATTTAAACCTTTCTATTTTTGTGAAGCCCAAACCAGACCAAGTTACAGGTCAGATCTGTGGAGAGGCGACTCCACTCACAAGGCCTGTTTTTCAAGGTATTTTTGAGTTATAAAACCACCTGTAATTGAATAAATCTAAAGTAGAGCTGTTTAATGTCATACTGTGGAACATTCCAGGCAGAGCAATGACATCTCCATAGAAACAAGCAGGTGATGGACGCCCAACCAAAAAGTTACACAGTGCAACTTTCCACATTAAAGAGCCAGAGCTTCTCAGTTCTGCAGTTTTGAAAAGAAAGTCGATGAACCTGTTTTTATATTAAAGGAAAAGTAACGTTATTTTACAATCTGAGCCTTCTTTCGGTAATAAAACAAGTCGTTTGACTCACCCATAGCACTTTCTTGTCATTTGGAGCTGTTTGGTGAAAGTTATGTTGTAGCGTATCCGTTAGCCTGAGTACTCGGGGCATTACTTTGCGGTCTCCAAATAACACAAACTTTAGCACTTTTCAAATCATAGAAGCCCGATGTCTTAATGTAAGATTTCGAAGCAAAAGTGGCCTGTAATCCAAGATTTATCCATAGTTTTCAGCTTTGCGTTTCATGTTTGGGTCCCGGGAGCTGAGAGCACAGTCCGCGCATGCGCACTGGCGTCCTCATCTACTCGAAACTATGGCTAAATCTCGGATTACAGGCCACTTTTGCTTCAAACGAAATCTTACATTAAGACATCGGGCTTCTATGATTTGAAAAGTGCTAAAGTTTGTGTTATTTATAAGTAATGCCCCGAGCATATGATACGAGCACCATGTTAACGGATACGGGATCATTAGTAGAACAGAACGGCTCAACATAAGTTCTGCGATACTGCTCCAATTGACAGCAAACTGCTATGGGTGAGTAAAACTACTTGTTTTATTGCCGAAAGAAGGCTCAGATTGTAAAAAAAAAACGTTAATTTGCCTTTAAGAAGTTTTTACATAATATCAAGACTCACCTTTTAATATTTCTTAATGTTTAATGTTTGTTTGATTGTCTATTGTTTTATTACTGATTTTACCTTCTATACAGCGTCTTTGAGTGTCTTGAAAAGTGCTTTATAAATAAAATGTATTATTATTATTATTATTATTATTATTATTATTATTATTATTATTATTATTATTATTATTATTGTCATAAAATTATAATCATGTGTACCATAGGTCAGTTCCTCATAGTGCCCATTCAAACCCACCCAGACACCCCATAATCCAACTCCACACAAAAAGACCAACACCTGTCGGTCTAACTCGGGACCTTCTTGCTGTGAGGTGAGCGTGTTAACAACCCAACTACCACACTGTCACCAACGCTGTCACGCCAGCATATTACATTAACTTACTCCACTACCAGTCATTTTTCCTTTAATAGCGACAGTAATATTATTTGTGGCCTTTGTCATGGACGCACAGATGGTCGGTGGGGCGCAGTTGCCAAAATACTGAGTGCCAGTCCCAGTGCCAGACTCTGAGGTCCCTGGCAAAGCATCACAGCAGCGGGTAGTGATACCGGGTCCATTATAAACAGAAGAGAAGCAGGTTTGACAGTAGTATCCAGGCTTGTGGTGTATTGTGTTGCACCAGGGTTTAGTTGTGTCCATGGATTGTCTTTGCATATGCCTGGCTCGGACCACAACAGCGTGAATGACAGTTGGCTAATTGCTGGAGAATCTCTGGACATGTGAGCAGATCGGTTTTCTCGCGGATAAGAGCCTGGACATCTTCATAAAAATAGCCCAGGAAGAGCAGAAGAGGAGAGGGCGTAATCCACAGACAAACCGCAGGAGGGACTGTCTCGTAAATTGTCCATTCCACTGTCCTCCAGTTTCTCCCAGTGTCCAGCAGTGTCTTTAACCTCACCCCAGCCACTCCGTAGAGGCAAACAGTTGGGTTCAAATGACATTGCAAAAGCAGACCTATTCTGCAAAATTGACTTTTCAGGGCTTTTAACCATGTTATACTTGTTTTCTTTCACCATTTACCCTCTCCAGGTTGTATTTGCAGTGATTTGTTTGGCCATGTTTAATTGCTTATTTACAGGATGCCATTTTGCAGAGCAATCCCTGTTCTCACTGCTCCCGGTATACATCCACACTCTCTACTTACTTCTTTCTCCAATTTCGTTTTTTTTTATGTGAATCTGTATGGCTTCCCCTTCATCAGTGTCGTCCATTAACACTGGCTTACCGATGACAGCGTCGTCTGTGCCCAGTTCTGCTCCGGTTCTGTAGCTCGCGAACGTAGTTCCGGTACATTTAATGTACCGGGGACATTTAATAAAGCTTGTTTCACTTGTAAGCAGATGTTTACATGAGTCTGTTCACTTCTAAGAGAATGTTTACAAGTGAACAGGCTAATAATAAGTAATAGGCGCGCAGTGATACGACTCAAGAGAAAATAGCACCATGCGAATTAGGCTGCTGAATTTTTCACGGACAACTGTTTGTGACGCAAATATATCAGTTTTTGGACAAATGTTGTTTTGAGAAGAAAAACAAGCTTTATTAAATGTTCCCGCTAACTTACCGGAACTACGTTCGTGAGCTACAGAACCGGAGCAGAACTGTCATCGGTAAGTCAGTGTTAATTCACGACACTGTTGAAGGGGACGCCATAGACCCCTTTACTGTTAGTAAACAAACGTGACGTCACTGGCATGCGCGCGCATGCCGGACGCAGAAGCAACCATGGTGGACCATAGCGGCGTATCTGAACTATAGGGAAAGCTACATTCAAGAGCTCACGTTGAGCAACGGGGTTCGACTACCAGATCCTTATTCGATCATGGAGTGGCAGTACGACCGCAGAAAGTGGCCAGATTTACAGTGGCCAGATATCCACTGTTATTTATTCGAGAAGCCCAGCGTGTATACAAGAGAGAAAGTGCACGCATACAAATCCATGGATTCCTACCAGTTTGCCGTGTGTGGCCATGTACAGGAGGTAAAATACCATGATATCGATTGGGAGTTTCTCCGTAGTATCTTCCTTCCTACTACCGGCTTTCCCAGTCGGCTTCTCCACCGTGGCCTGGGGCCCCGTGGGCGCTGACATCGCGCCGTCCGCCCGGGGGTGAGCAAAGCTCGCGGGGAAAAGAGAAAGCGCCCCCTCCCTCAGCCGGGATACCGGGAGGAGGTAAACTAACAACCGAAAGGAGGGACAGCCCTAGGGAGCTCACCACACATACGACCGTGTACAATGCTTGGGCTATCATCAACAAGCTACGTTCTGACCGCCAACTGCACTTGCGTTGCGGGTTAAGTAACATACTACGACTTAATTCACGAGTCACAGATGTGATCTCAGTCATATCAAATGCCATTTATGATGGTCATGCGAAAACTTATCATGCATTTTAACAAAGTTATTCGTGTTCGTTTACATGTGTCTGTCGTAGAGGTTACCCGGTTAATGTCTTTGCGGTGTCCTGTGCTTGCTAGTTAATCAGCATGATTAAACACCATTCAACACCTTGGCAAATTACCCTAAACAAGCAGCAGGTGTTCACTTGTGTGTATGTCACTTGAATGGTATGAACTATCATTTATTCCATCTGTTTCTCTTTATTTGAGTTCTTCTCTTCTATATCTTCGCTGGGGGTTTTATGGCAGCAGTGGCTTTTTTTGAGTCGGAACTGCGCGCGCATTCAGTGATGACGTAGCTTTGAAACTGGTCTATACAGATTTACATAAAAATAAAAAAAACGCACCATCCCTTTAATTGATGTTATACGTAGGATTCAACAGCGTCACATTGCCGTTTTAGTACAAATAAAAAAATAAAATTAAAAAAACTCCTTCCTGCTAGTGCAGCTATCCATTGGAGGACTCTTTATTGTGATGACGTTTAAAGTGACGTCTGCTCCCACTGGACATTGCATTTTAATAGTGTCAGCGAACTTGTATCATTTTAAATAAATATTGTGATTTAAATTTTGCAAATTATAATTTAATGATCCACAGGCATAAATTATAACTATATAGTTAAAATCGTGCTTGGGACAGGTCAGGATTCTATAGTGGAATTTGCGGTTTAAAAGTCCTGTATTTGAGCAAAATGTGTTTTCCCTCAGTACAGATATAGTTTATAAGCAGCCGGTACTATCTGCATCTAATTAGAATGCTTTTTTATTGTCTGATAATCAAGAAGTGTAATATGCTAGTTGCTAGCTCTGGTTTTCTGCTAAATCATGCTAAATTAGCGTGTTAGCATAAACAATGATGGTGTATTGATTTTTTAAAACTTTGTATCCATGAAAGCGGCCACAAACAAAATCACGCTTAAGGGTCACCAAATGCCTGGAACCGGCCCTGCTTCGTTAATAAAGACCATCTGAAGTGATCACATCATCAAACCCGAGAATGTAAACACAAAATATACTGTGGAGCTATTTCACATTTTAGCCGGTGCATAGTTACATACAGGCTAATTACAAGCCCGCTGCGTCTGTCATGTCGGTTTAGTCCATAGGTGCGAAAATGTCCAAGGTCCCATGTGTCTTAAGGCTTGCTCAAACACATTTAGTTTTAATTAGAAGTTTGACAGTTGAAAAGGACCAGCGTGTAGTGAGATTTCTTATATTCGGTTTGTTAGTTACATCTCCAATCAGCAGTGTTGTATAAAGTACTGGAAAATCAAACTCAAGTAAAAGTATAGGTACCCCTCCCAAAAATGACTTTGGTAAAAGTCGAAGTCACTGACTGAAATGTTACTTGAGTAAAAGTCTTAAAGTATCTGGAACTTCTTGTACTTAAGTATGACAAGTAATGTAAAAATAAATGTACTCAAGGAATGTAATTAAAAGTACAAGTAAAAGTATCAAGCAAAGGCAGTCTGAATTTAAAATTTGTTTTTTTTTTAAAATAACAGTGCTGAAAATAAGGCAAACATAACACCACTGAAGGAGTGTTTTTGGAGGAAGAGGGTTTTTTGCAATTGGGCCCTTAATTCTACTGTAAAACACCATGTTGGGCTCACCCATGGTAGTTTTGTGTCATATGGAGCACTGTCGAAGATATTGGGTTTGGTGATATCCATGAAACGCCGTCCTATGAGCAAGTAAATGCAGGCACAAAATACGTTATTTGTAATTTAATAATTATGGTACGGTAGCACTAATGACGTGTAGTAAATGTTCTTGTTTTAAAACATCTGGGCTGTGTGGGGATGTTGATTGATTAAACTAGCTGCATGAAACCAACAGGTGTAGGCTGATTGTCATGCACAAGTAGCGAACAAGCCCAGACACGTCCTGACTTCCTTCAGTCAGTAGAGGGTTTTTTTGTAACGAGTAACTAAACGGCACATTGAAAATGTATCGGAGTAAAATTATGCAATTTAATTCGGAAATGTAGTGAAGTAAAAGTAAAAGTTATCTTTTTTTTTTTTAAACTCAAGTAAAGTACAAAGTCTCCCAGAATGTACTTAAGTACAGTAGTGAAGTATTATTACTTCGTTACTATACAACACTGCCAATCAGTTATGACCCATGTACCCAGACGTTAGATCTGATTAGAAGTTCATGTAATTAGAAGAAACATAAAACGTAAAAGTGGCCCATATTACAGTATTTTCTGATCTACCCTCATATTTAACTTGAGTTCTTCTCTCAAACAGAAAACGCTTGAATGTCACATTGCAAAACGGATCCTTGTGACTTTTAGTCATGTTGTTATGTTGTTACTTTGACAGGTGGATCGGTGCAGTGTCGACAGTGATGTGGTCGCTGTACCGGACCGTTGTGGTGAAGAGGGAGCTGAGTCAAAAGGCAAAGCTCTCGATTTACCGTCAATCTACGTTCCTACCCTCATCTATTGTCAGGAGCTTGACAGAAAGGACAAGATCACAGATACAAGAAATGAGTAGGAAATGACTTTCCTCCGCAGAGTGGCTGGGCGCTCCCTTAGAGATAGAGTGAGGAGCTCAGTCACATGGGAGGAGCTCGGAGTAGAGCTGTTCCTCCTCCACGTTGAGAGGAGCCAGCTGTTCCGGATGCCTCCTGGGTGCCGGAAGGAGGTCCTGAGGAAGACCCAGGATACACTGGAGGGACTATGGCTACATCCACACGGCAACGCAACGCAGGATTTTTTCTTACCGGGTAAAAAAAATATCACGTCCACACTGGGAACGGATCAGTAAAATATCACGTACACATGGCAATGGAACGCTTCCTGAAAACGACGCAATACACATGCCACGCCTCTATGTGCGCTGTAAGCCCGTCCCACCGTCTCTCCATTCTGCGTCCACGACGCCATTCACAAAATTGTTCCACCAGCTACTTGTTCTTCCAGGTCTCACCCAAAATCTCCTTCTTTTGGCACATCTAGTAACACGCCGTGGCGGGTTTAAAAGAATCTGGCACATGTTGTGTGTCTCTGCTGCTCACCTAGTTGGTATAACGGCAGTACATTTTCTTTCAATAACGCAAGTAAACTTAGCAGTGACTGCAGCACTGCTACTACTGCTACTCTGGTGTCCGCCATGGTCGCTGTCTTGTTACGAATGAATGTTGCGCGCGAGGCTGCTATTTGCTCTGGCCATGTGGTTGTGATGTAGGCATAAACAAATCTGTTCTACTCGTCCAGACAACTCCGCAATGGTAACGTTGCCAGAGTTTTCCACTCTGGAACCCGTTCCCAAAAAATATCGTTTTGGGGTACCCAGAACACTGATGCCATGTGAACGCGAGACCGAAACGATACAAAACTTTATCGGATTCACTCTACAACGTTGCCATGTAGACAGGGCCTATGTCTCTCGGCTGGCCTGGGAACGCCTTGGGCCATGGAGGAGCTGGAGGAAGTGTCTTGGGTGAAGGAAGTCTGGGAGTCTCTGCTTAGACTGTTGCCCCTGTGACCCGGCCCCGGATAAGAGGAAGAAAATGTATGGATGGATGTTGGTCTGTCTACATCTCCAAAGCTCAAAATGCCCCGTTCCACCTTGTGATGTCATGAAGTTAACAGCTTTCTTTGACCTTTTTTGAGTAGCTATAGGCAAGCTAAAATTGTCTAAATGATTCTAGTGAAAGTGTATGGAGTTTAAAAACACCTATATCACCACATGACATCACAAGTTGGAATAGACTGTTTTCTGTTTGAGAGATACAGGGTTTGTGCGTTAAACCTGTGTGAAAGAAACAAAACACAACTCCAGGTCTTTTTGTGAGGAGGAAATATTATAACAGCTCAGAAAACAGTGTAATATTGGAACTTTAATATGTCATGACAACTACGATCTTTGGCTGTCGTTAACTTTAGCAAAAATAATGAAATCGTGTCAGAGATGTGGCAAATTTCCGATGACACACGGCTTATTTCTGTCCTCCAAATGTTACGTAAGCAATTTTGGACCTATGCGTGGTATGGCAGTGTTTAGAGCTCCAGTCGCACTGTGTGAACTCGTGAACTTGGATGTCTCCAAAGAATTTCCACTTAGGACTAAAGGATAAAGTCATTAGTAGTGCTAGGTCAAAGGTCAAAGATCAGATGTTGTGGAAAATTACAATCATTTCCTGAGAGAGTTTTTGAAGAGTTAAAATCAACGTCCCAGAAGTAGTAAGCAGTTATAAAGCTAGACGAAAAACTGTTTATCTATTGCAAGATTTCAATAAGTTCAAATTTTCAGAAAGTCCACACACTAAACTCCATACACCTTCACTAGATAAAGGGTAAAGGGTAGCTACCTCTCTATGACATCACAAGTTGGAACAGTCTATGGGTACCTTCTAGGCTGGTGGAGGGGATTTGATTGGCGGTGATATTTACATCTAAAGGTTAGCACGCAGGTAAGCAGACACCAAATAAACAGGCTAAATGCTAAGGCTAATCTCTAGTTTTAGTGCACTCTAAATAAAGACGTCATATTGAACACATTATTACACGAACTGCGGTACATGGGGGTGTTAACACTGTAGCCAGGCCTGGACTGCAAAATGTTCTAAAATAGAAATAGAAATAGAAAGCCTTTATTGTCATTATACACTAGTCCAATGAGATTTGAAGCCCCCCTTCAAAGTGCACACAGCGCAAGTATAAAAGTATAAATATTAGGGGTGTAAAGATTAACCGATTTGGATCGGTTATCAGTCTGTGACCTCTGCGATCCGAGTGTACCGATCAACGGAGCCCGGATCGGTAAAAATGAGCTAAGAACGGTCCGATGGCCCGGATTTACGGCCTCGAATCGGTTTCCTAGCTCCTGAGACCATGAGCGCTCGCTCTAGAAGCGGCCCTGTGCGTGTGTTTGAACTCTCACGAGACTACAGTGTTGACCTTTTACCTGTGACGTCAGATGATGTTGTTGTAGTAGTTGGAGCGCAGCGCGGGATACTTTCTTCAACTTTGCTATGGCACCAACTAACCATGTCAGACAACGCGGATGTGGACACGGATCACCTAACATCTAAAGTTCGGAAATCACACACACGAACGCGGGCAAACACACACGCGCGAACACACACGCGAACACACACGCGAATACACACACATGCGAATACACACACATGCGAATACACACACACACGAACACACGCGAACGCACACAAGAGACAGGAAATGTTATGAGATGGAGAGAAAGTATTAGTTATTCAGTGTTAAAGGGATATGCCACCCCCAGGTCAAATTTGGGCATCTCCCCACAGTCCAGAGACTAAAATAAGTGGTGGAAAGCGTTTTCCTGCTCACCCAGCCATTGTCCGAGTCTGTCGCCACTGACCGCCGCGGTATCTGGTGCTCCTCCGCCTTAGACTGGAGTCTAACGTCGCCAGAGAAAGATTTCGGCCAAAAGGAATTAATTTGCTCGATGCGTTTCCCAATTACTTTATGTGTAGTGCGCATTCATATCGAGTGCAAATAAATGTGCAAATCAACACGGAGAGCTTGACTTGGTCATTTTGGGTGGGAACTATTTTCCAGTGCGTAAGAATACAGCCGTATCACGCACCACGTTGTGCAACAGGGGAACTCCCTTCCCGGTGCGTAACTGGGATTCCCCTGGCAGCGTGCTGCGTGATACGGCTGTATTCTTACGCACTGGAAAATAGTTCCCACCCAAAATGACCAAGGCAAGCTCTCCGTGTTGATTTGCACATTTATTTGCACTCGATATGAATGCGCACTACACACAAAGTAATTGGGAAACGCATCGAGCAAATTAATTCCTTTTGGCCGAAATCTTTCTCTGGCGACGTTAGACTCCAGTCTAAGGCGGAGGAGCTGCAGATACCGCGGCGGTCAGTGGCGACAGACTCGGACAATGGCTGGGTGAGCAGGAAAACGCTTTCCACCACTTATTTTAGTCTCTGGACTGTGGGGAGATGCCCAAATTTGACCTGGGGGTGGCATATCCCTTTAAGCGCTTTCTCTGATTTTCTTTTTTTTTTTAAAGAAAAGTTAATTATAGACATAGAGGCATGTTGGATTTAACATGCTAGTGTTTTCTATAACTGCCTAGTAATGTCTATCTTCTTGTCAGTGATATGTTGCACCTTTACAGTTACTGAAACTCAGATGAGTGACTGAAGCACTAATCATTCTGATTCATTCTGATTTTTGCCTTTAATAGGCAACTTGCTTGTTTTATAACGTCTTTTTTTATTTTTTATATCTAACCTTATTGTTTCGTGTTGCTTGAGGGAAGGAATGTGTTGTATTTTAAGTATGAGCAGAGTTTTGCAAACCAGATTGCCAGTTTTTCAGTAGGCCTGGTGTAGTGTCTGTTGGACACTAAATAAACAGAAGGATACTATATTGAAATTTCATTTCTGTTTCTCTGTTTTTCTTCTCAATAACTTTAAAGCACTTGGGAGTAAAGTTGTCAGTTTGTATTGAATCGAAATTAACCGAACCGGATCGCATCAAATCGGATCGTACCGGATTGTTTAGTAATTTTATGAATCGTCCCTGAATCGAATCGTAGCCTGTGAATCAATATTCGAATCGAACCATTTTGTGAGTGAAAGATTCACACCCCTAATAAATAGAGTACTGATAAAAACTATAAAACTACTATGCTAAAAACAAGACACATACACATATATACACACATACAGCATGCTGGGTAGAGGTAGTCCAAATAACAGACGTATTCTCTGGAGGGGCTGGAGCCTCCACGTCGTCTGCAGCCCAGGCTGAAGGTGGACAGGGAGAGGAGCAGCCAGAGACTGTGGACAGGGAACCCGAGGGAACCAGTGACCAGGGAAGTGTGGCACAGGCACAGCAGGTAAGCAGGTAGTAATGTTAGGATAATACCAGGACGTTTAGGTGATGGACAGACATGAAAATCGCTTACCTTTCGATGAAATTCGCTGTTTTGAAGCCAAAACAGGTGACCTACGTGAATCATGTAGTCGATTTCCACAAGAATTTCGCCTGGGGTGCCAGCCAACGTGCTCCTGACCTTGTGTGCAAGATGCATTTTAAATAAACCATTGACTCTTTAAGCCAAAAAATGCCAGAGCTGTTTTTTTTTTTGTCCGAGTCCAGCCCTGACTGTAGCGTATACATACAGTTGGTATTTAGATATAAAATGACATTTATTGTATCTTCCATGTTTTATATGATTAAATTAGCACAGATTTGTGATTAGCTGCAGGTGCTGGGGCTCAGGTAGTGACTATTCAGATCAGAAAGACATTTTAGCTTTAATCCCCAGCACCTGCAGCAAGTCGTGAATCTGTGTTAATTTAATACAGATTCATGACTTGCTGCAGGTGCTCGGGTTTAGGTAGTGACTATTCAGATCAAAGGGACATTTTAGGTTTAAACCAGCTGGATTTGAGCATTGAAACTGGCAACCCAAATGAGAGAATCAACTTTACCACTGTTTGATTTGAACATGTCAGTGACGTGCAGCGAGAGTCATGACTGGTGAGGCACTGATGTCATCACAATCAGATTTACAAATATGTAAACCAGGGCCAGTTTCTCTCCCTGTAAGTAACTGGAACTCTGAAAATGTGAAACTGAAAATGAATTATTATTGTTCAGTGCATTTTCCAGAGCGCACCGAGTAGCATCATAAATTAAAATAGTGACGTTTTTAGCGCGATCTGGCCAGTAGCATAACAAGGTAGTCACGGGCTCAGGTGCGACATTTCCTACCGGGCCCCCTAGTGGTCAACCTCGTACTCGAGGCTCTAATACTGCACATGCAATACAATCCTCTAAAAAAAGAGCAGAAGCACAGAGGTAGTTTATATCCATTATATTGTAAATAAAAACATATGCCACTACATTGGATCCATTACATGGGTAAACATGAAAAATAATTGTATTAATACAGGGTAATGAAATATTACTGCAGCAACATTAGCTTTCATGGAATTATGGGAACATTCAAAGTGCTGAAACCTTAACCTTCTGCTGAAACAGCGTCGCTTGCTTAAACTCGAACCGTGCAGAAACTAAACTTAATTTAACTTATTTATCTGTGCAGAAACAAAGAAAAAAAAAATTCATATGCATACGACCCCCAGTGCGCATGATTTGGGCCACTAGAAGGCCATCTTACGATCCTCGCGTTGCACAAAATTGTTTGAGTTTGGAAAAACAGGTAATGTGAGAAACAACATGATTGTACAGTACACACTTCTCCGTCTGTGGATGTAACACTGTCATAATCGACCACTAGCATTTTGGCAAGTTGTAAATCTCATGACTTTTGTGTTGTAAATCTCATGACTTTTCAAATCTCTGATTTAAAACAAGATCTAAAAGAGAGGAGTTGTGTTGGGAATGTTGGTGCGATGTCCCTGTCGTAATAGTCAGACAAACGTTTTGCTTTTTGAAACAGTTCATCATCATCAGCACGTTGAAGGGTGATAGGACGTAAAGCCTCAAACAGATGACGAGTGTCCGGGACACTTGTCAGTAGCTACAACTTCTTCCACATCCTGTGCGTCACAACCAAACAGCTTTCTTTCATTCATCGCCAGTCCAAAGTGCACAGTTTGTCCCACAATAACCAGCATCATCACAACTCGGTAAAATAAAATAATAACTGCACGAGAGCGCACGGAACTTACCCAAGTAGAGCGGGACGAGCGTAGAGACTTGAGAACGAGACATCGTCCCGGAATCCAACGAGAAGGGTGCAAATCCCACTTTTTTACGCTCCTGCCGCTTCTTGCAGCCGCTCTTGTGTTTGAAGGCGAGCATGCTACTTGTTTTGGTCGGAACAATGATTGAAATATGCAGCCGCCATTCATTCGAAAAATCAGCTTACCCAGAATTCATTGCTGTATCTCAGTAGAAACAAAGATACTGGCGTAAGATGACGGCAATAAACAAACAGAAATAATTGATTTAGCTTTTTATTTGATTGTTGGATTATTAATAGTGACGTTTATTAACTCATTCACTGCCGGCCTGTTTTCAGAATTCTAACCCCAGAGTGCCACAGGTTTCAGTGGAATTTCACTGATATTCCAAGACCCACAGAATACTGAGTTCTTTGACTATATAAACATGGGACACATCAAAATAAAGTGTCGACTCTCTTCTTTCACCTGGAAAAAAAATTATGTTTCTAACCTTTTCGGTTCTCAAATAACTGATAGTAGAACATAGGGAAGTTTCAGCAAAAACACAGCTTTTTGAGCAAGAAATGGAGAAAACGAGCGTTTAGTTCAGAGAAGGATTTCGAGCAGATCAGTGACTTTGACATCAATATTTATCGATTTAGTGACACCTCAAACATCTAAAATAACAGAGAAAGAGATTTTTGATGACAAAGTACATTTTTTATTTACAAATATAAGAATATAAGGCTCTGTGAATTGAAAATTCGTTCAAATCAATAGTGCCAAGAGATGTTTACAGGATATAATATCTTTTCCTATAAAATAGAACTTTGTTGAGGATTTGTCTGAGGCCCAGAGTACAGACCCATAATAAAAACTAATACACACACACACACACACACACACACACACATACATATATATATGTACATACACACAAGCCCATGCATAAACCTTTACACACACACAGCTACACACGCACACGCGCGCACGCACGCACACACACACGCACGCACACACACACACACACACAACTTCATTCATTACAATTACCATACAGCAGCATCACTGCTCCAAGTCAGTAAACTTCTTCTTTGGAGCTGTCGTAGTTCTGATCCGCGCAGCGCACACATGACACGCCCCCTCCTCGGGCACAGTAGATCTCTGCTCAGACCTCGCTGCTTGATCCGGCTTGTCTCTGCGATCCTCTGATCCAGGATCCTGGGTCCCAAGAGCAATCTGATCGCTCCATAGGCGCTGATCAACAGTTATCTGCTTTTCCGGGTTCTCTGGCCTCGCCATCTTACTACTCTGGCCAATACACCATACACACGCTGCACTCCTCCTTTCTTCCCCGGCTCTGATCGGCTAATAATGATACAACATCGCCATCTACAGGTTGAGAGATGTGAATTACACCTCAAAAGTTGCTCCAGGCCGTAACCTAGCAACCCCCGCTGAAAAAAGCAATTGACGTCTATAGACGTCACGGCACTCAACGGTTGGATTCGAGGGGACGTCAATAGACGTCTCCGGCACTGAATGAGTTAAAAGGCGGCACCCTGGTGGCCACGGGCCCCGGTGCAGCTGCACCTGCTGCACCTGCTATAATTACGCCGTTGATCTGGCTCTGAATGTGAGTGGTGGACCGCTCATGTTTAACAAGGCTTCTTTGCAAGTCTTTCAGGTCACAATATCTCATCTGAGCCCAGACATTGTCACAGCAGGTTGAGAAAAGAAGGACATCCAAACAGCCAGCCTTTTCATGTGAATCACGCTGTTTGAAAAAAGCAAGCATTTCGTCCCGTAGTCTGGAGCAACCCCTTTAGCTCCGGCGTTACGTCTTCCTTTAATTATAACCTCCTGCTTCGACCAAAAGTCCAGTTTAGAAAACTGCTTGACCTTTAACATGAAATCTTCGTCGGGCCAGACAAGAAGAAAAAAGTGAAGTTGAACGGATTATTAAACTTGACTTGCTAACTCTAAATTGTATCTTGTGTCACTTATTCTAATCTGCTGCTCCAGGAGTTGCAGAAGAATCCCTTGGCTCATGAGTACCTCTACCATGGGGCCAGGTAACTACGAGCCTCACCCGGCGCCTTTTCACCGCCGCTTTAGCGCAGAATCTGTCACTGCTGAGCTACAGTACAGTCAGTCCATGTGAGGCACCCACGGCTGGTGCCTCTCCACACGGCTCTGCTCAGTATTTGAACGGGAAAAGTGAAAATTCAGTGATTTTGAATAAAAATTGAATTAAAATGGCAAAGTTAAATAGAAAATAACTTTATAGTACAAATCATTGGACAATTTGTTAGCAATTTTTTTCATTTTACTTTTTTTTCTCTGTGATGACAGGTGAGACACGGGCTCACCTGCCTCCCCTGACTGCACGTCACTCTAACATGTGTACTTCATATGTAAGAATGCAGATAGAGGAAGCTTGTTATGGATTATAGCTGGACGAATGAGGGATTACACAGAGAAAAACATATATACTATGAATGTGACAATATTACATTGTAAAAGGAGAAAAAGAAGTTAACTGAGTATTTTTTCTTAATTTATTTTAGTAGTTAAAGATCCCATGACATGGTACTTCTTGATGCTTTTATATGGCTCCTTAATGGTTCCCTAATACTGTAAATGAATCCTTCAAAATCAACACTCAGTGCATGAGAAACAGAGATAAGATGAGAAAGAGTAATTTTTCTCTTTCTGAACACTCTATAATGGGTGTTGTTGCTTGAATGCAAATGAGGAGAAAAGAGCTGGCCTATAGTAGAGGGAGGGGGCGTGGCCAAACTCTCCCTCTCGCTCTGAGCGCTCAGCTGATCCATTTCCTTGTTTTTGCATGGGGGGAGAGATTTGAAGCGTTCCATTGAAAAAGAAACACATTTCCACAGAAAATAAAATAAAACCACTGCTGTTCAAAGGTCCAGAGGCTCAGATAAAGGACTTCCGAGCCTAAAAACACTCGGACGTGCCTCCAGGCAAATAAAAAAACGCATTTCGCATTGCCTAGCGCATTCACAGTCCAAACTCTCTGGGTGTGATTTACAGAGACGCTGAGTACAGACAGACGGGGGTGGAACTGCATTTGCATTTCTTTTTTCGATCTGACGTCAATAAGGTGCCTTGTTCAAAATCGCCCGTTTGAGCTCCGATTTTTTGTAACGCAGAAAAGGATCGCAAATGCTCAGTTTAGACATTTCGCAACTTTTAACCATGGGGGGGGGCTAAACAGGGTAGGGGAGCTCACATTAACGTTCAAAAACCTCAGAAAGTGAAAATTTCATGCCATGGGACCTTTAAACAATAGGCAGCAAAAAAAAATGCATTGCGCACAGTGGTATTTACCCAAAACACATGATCCCTCCCTATTCTGTTCAGGTTTTTTTTTTTTTTTAACAAACAATAGGACTGCAAAAGGAAACACAATCAAATCGAAATAACGTCTGCAGGTTTTGAAGTGCCATAATTTCCCCTTCAAACAACAAAAACAGTAGTGGAAGAAGTACTCAATTTTGCTACTGAAGTTAAAGTACAGATACCGGAGCAAATAAATACTTAAGTAAAAGTGTCACATGAAAAAACTACTAGAAGTATTTAAATACTTGCTTTAAAATGTACTTAAAGAGTAAAAAGTAAGTATTTTGGGCAGATTTTGAGATATTATAAGGCTTCAAATGTAGTGATTTTGATACAGATTTGTGCTGAATTTTGTCCAACAGAAACTGAATCGATTGTTCTTCCCAGCTGTTTTTATTTCTATATTTTTGTTTTCTCAAAGTTCAAACGTGTTAAAACTAAATCCTCAGCCATTTTAGCAGGTTTCAAACTACTACTAAAAATACTTTTTACTAGTGCTGTCAGGCGATTAAAAAAATTAATCTAATTAATTACAGGATTTGTAATTAATTAATCTAATTAATCACATTTTTTTAAAATAATTTTTTTAGGTGGTTTATTGTGCTTTCCCACAGTGCAAAAAAGGTGTCAAACGTGTGATTTATAGTGGTACAGTGAAAAGAATGCAGACTTCCCCTTTAAGTCTTTCAGTCTTTCACTCACTCTTTCAGTGCAGTTACCTCCAGTGTAACCAAGCCAAGACTGCTGTACACCCCCATTCACCTCCCACATTACGTAACATTCATTTGAAAGCTCATTTACACCATTCCACTAGCCTATTAAATGGTGAATATTTCTGGTGCACGTGACCACGTACAGTAGCTTTCATGCAACGTCAATAAATAATATACACAGCTTCAAATATACAGAGAATACAAATAATTGTCCGTGTAAATTACTCATGGCTCACCTGACCCCCGGAACCCGCGAAACTGGATTACCGGCGCGGATGTGTCTGGACTATCGCACGGAGGAGGAGGGACGAGGCGGCGGCACCGCGGGGTGAGTAAATGATCGGGCTTAGCGTGATTTGGATGGGCAAAACTAACGCTTCTTAAGTGTGCACCCTTAGTCACGGCAGAACACGCTGGAGAAGTTAT
The DNA here is from genome assembly GCA_036785185.1 of Paratrypauchen microcephalus. Taxonomy (NCBI): domain Eukaryota; kingdom Metazoa; phylum Chordata; class Actinopteri; order Gobiiformes; family Gobiidae; genus Paratrypauchen; species Paratrypauchen microcephalus. Next base: position 280,195 of record JAVJIX010000017.1, read on the forward strand.
GGTGATTGAAAAGTGTTCAGCGCGCGGGGCGCAGCAGATACGGAAACAGGCGCGCGCGTCTTCATGTGCTCTCCCCTGCATCTTCACGTCCTCTCCCCGGCGTCTTCACGTGCTCTCCCCGGCGTCTTCACGTGCTCTCCCAGGCGTCTTCACGTGCTCTCCGCGGGGACAGGACAGGGGGCTTAGAAACGGATCTGCTCTGTCACATTTTTATAAATAAACTCGCCGTTCAAAGGCCCCGCACGCCAAATTTAAAATACGCGCGCATTGAATTGCGCTCATAATTAATTGCGTTAATTTTTATAACGCGTTAATTAGCAGTGTAATTAATTAATCTAATTAATGCGTTAAACTGACAGCCCTACATTTTACTGTTCAAAAATGGAGTAAAAAGTAAAGATACCTGCTCTCAAATGTAGTGAAGTAAAAAGTATCAATAAAAATGTACAAAAGTCAAGTAAAGTACAAATATCTATATCTATTTTTCCCGAGTAGTGTTCACGATTTGACTTTTTGTGTTTATTCTTCCACGTTTATTCTTCTTTTTCTTTCCACGGCGATAGTGACGGACCAAACAGAGCCCGGTCCTTCACACTGGCTGGCCCGGGTTTAGCTGTAGATTCTGACTCCGTTCTTTCACCTCCAGAATAAGACCATTAAATCTGTGAGGTGTTTCAAACCGCTCACCTCACTGACCCTTTACTTTGGTGTCACTGCCCCCGTTCAGCCCCAGAGCAGGAGCTGAGTTGGCGGTGCAGACTGGAGCACAGCCAGAGCCGGGCTTATCACGGTAACAAATTTTGAAATACGATATAATCCTTAAAGGTGCAGCTTCTCTGGCGGAGTGGTCGCCAAATGCTTTTGTTATTGCTTTATCTGGAATGTTCCACAGTATAAACTAAACCGTATGTAGGTTACAGCACGTTACAGTTCAGATCTGCGGAGAGTCACACCTATTCACAGAAGGAATGATTGTGTTTTTGAGCAACAGAAACACATGTAATGAAAATATTCTTGAAGATTCCAGATAAAGCAACAACATCTCCATGGAGACAAGCATTTGACGGACCGTCCACCAGAAAAGTGACACAGTGCACCTTTAAAGAGCCTATATTAATCTTTCTGATTCATGTTATAATGTTTCCTCATCACAAACAGACCTGGAGTTGTGTTTTGTTTGTATCTCTATTGAACTAAAGGTAAAAGGAGTCGTTCACTTGAAAACTACCACACACATGACATCACAAGGTGGAACAGAGCATTTTGAGCTTCGGAGATGTAGACAGACTAGTATTACTCATGTATGAATGAAAAAAATACAACCTCAGGTATGTTTTTGATGAAGTAAGAGCGTTCTGACATGCAGGGGAGTTGATGGGGAGGGACAAAGAGGTCTGTTGCCCCAGGGTTTTAGGGGCCCAGAATTAGAACTTCTGCCTATTAATTAAACTTAGAAGGGAAGCCCATGTGAGGCTTCTTGCCCTGGGCCCCAAAATTTCTGTTGACGGGCCTGGTAACGTGGTTCAAAACTCCAAGAAAATCCATTTTGTGTAATACAGCTCTGGAAAAAAATAAGAGACCACTGCATTTTTTTCTGAAATCAGCATCTCTACATGTATTACAGCCATTCCATTCCAGCGTCTGTTGAATTCCAACACAAACACAAAGCTGAGTTACTTCAGTTCTTGCACCAGGGGTGACGACATCACTGTGGTGTTTCAGGGCAGAATTAGAAGGTACTTTGTTAAAATGGAAATGCATTTATAACAAAAAGTCCATATAATCATTCAATAATTCAATAATACACAGGATATATGTTATCACACATGTACACACACCTTAGTCTTGGTTTAGTCCTGGTTTAGTCCCAGTTTAGTCCTGGCTTAGTCCTGGTTTAGACCTGGTTTAGACCTGGTTTAGACCTGGTTTAGACCTGGTTTAGTCCTGGCTTAGTCTTGGTTTGGACCTGGTTTAGTTTTGGTTTAGTCCTGGTTTAGACCCAGTTTAGATCTGGTTTAGTCTTGGCTTAGTCCTGGTTTGGACCTGGTTTAGTCCTGGTTTAGACCTGGTTTAGTCTTGGTTTAGTCTTGGTCTGAAAACATGTTAAATGCCACTTGTACGTGATCTCCAGCGTGAACTTCAAATGCCCCAAAAGTGTCCCGCATGCGCGTTGGAGGAAACAACGAGGTCACATGCAGTGAGCGTGCTCAGTGTTTACGGAAGTCGCCTAAATTTGCTGTCCTTCCGGAGCCAGAACATGTACAGCTTATTTGTTTTAAGGATGAGACGGAGAAAGAAGGACAAGGTTTTTGGCCACGGCGGTTTTTGGGGCAGTGGCAGCAACGTCCGTAGAAATGAACGTGTTAGTGCGGAGTCGCAGCCAAGAGTGGTGGGATTGCTATGTGCTTCGCCGCTTCACTGACACGGAGTTTATATACTATTTTTGCCTACTGGTACCACTCTCGCTGGAGGAAACACGGGCAGGTTGAATGAATGTGACCTGGCCGTTCAGACTGAAGTCGCATGCCAAAAGATTGGATATGTATCGGTTTTAGGACCACATATCTTGGGCAACGTTCACACTGCAGCCTGAAGTGACCCAAATCCGATTTTTTCGCCCCTATACGATTTTAAAAATAATCTTTTCACATTGTGAAAATAAGCCTTTCACATTGTTCTTGGGTGATTTTATTTCACTCCTGGTGCAAGAACTGAAGTAGCTCAGCTTTGTGTGGGAAATGTTGTCAGTAGTTCATAGACTCAAACAAAAATGTTCCTTTTGCCCAAACACATACCTATAAGTAGTAAAATCAGAAAAACTGATCATTTTCCAGTGGTCTCTTATTTTTTTCCAGAGCTGTATGTAGCCACCAAGCTTTTATTGAAATTTACCTTAACTTCTCCAGTGGATCATGTTAAAAAGCAAGCAAAACACACACACACACACACACACACACACACACACACACACACACACACACACACACACACACACACACACACACACACACACTAAAGCAAACCAGTAAATGAATCAAGACAGGGAGCCATACCTGCTTGTCAATGCCTGATCTTATCAGGTGTCGGAAGCTAAGCAATGCTGGCCTTGGCGAGTACAGGGATGGGAGGCGTGCCGGGAATACAACATGCCACAGTGGAGACGACTGTTGTATCCTTTGGCAAGACACTTCACTCACAAGACACTTCCTCCACATTGCTTATCATCGGGGGGATAGCCATTTGGAGTTTGCAGATTTAAAGGGATATGCCACCCCCAGGTCAAATTTGGGCATCTCCCCACAGTCCAGAGACTAAAACAAGTGATGAAAAGCGTTTTCCTGCTCACCCAGCCATTGTCCGAGTCTGTCGCCACTGACCGCCGCGCGAGCTGCTGCTCCTCCACCTTAGACTGGAGGCTAACGTCGCCAGAGAAAGATTTTGGCCAAAAGGAATTAATTTGCTCGATGCTTTTCCCAATTACTTTGTGTGTAGTGCGCATTCATATCGAGTGCAAATAAATGTGCAAATCAACACGGAGAGCTTGACTTGGTCATTTTGGGTGGGAACTATTTTTCAGTGCGGAAGAACATGGCCGAATCACGCACCACGTTGTGCAACAGGGGAACTCCCTTCCCGGTGCGTAACTGGGATTCCACTGGCAGCATGCTGCGTGATTCGGCCATGTCCTTACGCACTGGAAAATAGTTCCCACCCAAAATGACCAAGTCAAGCTCTCCGTGTTGATTTGCACATTTATTTGCACTCGATATGAATGCGCACTACACACAAAGTAATTGGGAAAAGCATCGAGCAAATTAATTCCTTTTGGCCAAAATCTTTCTCTGGCGACGTTAGACTCCAGTCTAAGGCGGAGGAGCTGCAGATACCGCGGCGGTCAGTGCTGACAGACTCGGACAATGGCTGGGTGAGCAGGAAAACGCTTTCCACCACTTATTTTAGCCTCTGGACTGTGGGGAGATGCCCAAATTTGACCTGGGGGTGGCATATCCCTTTAAGGGCCAGAATTACGCTATTTTCTGATCTGTGTTTTAATGTTGTTTCCTCATCCCAAACAGACCTGGTGTTGTGTTTTGTTTCATTCACATGTTTAATGCACAAATCCTGCAGATTTTAGGCTTCTTCTCTTAAACAGAAAACACCCTGTTTCACCTTGTGATGTCATGCCACATTTGGGTCATTTCAGCCATGGAATTGTCGATCTCTACCGAACTAAAGGTAAAAGGAGCTGTTAAACTATCTCATCATGACATCACAAGGTGGGACAGAGCATTTTGAGCTTTGGAGATGTATTCAGACTAATAATAAATGGTTACACAAACATGTGTGAATGAAACAAAACACAACTCCTGATATGTTTTTGAGGAGGTAACAACATTATAACATCAGAAAAAAAGAAGTTTACCGCATGCTCGCTTGACTTTCTTATTTCTTTATTGGGCTTAGAGCGAACAACGTGTTTCGCTTCTGCAGCGTCATCAGGTTAAAAGCGAAACGCATTGTTCGCTCTAAGCCCAATAAAGAAATAAGAGGAAAGTCAAGCGAGTGTGCGGTAAGCTTCTTTTTTTTCTGGAATTATTCAATGTTACCAGCACCTCGAAGCCGTGCATGGAGTTTTCAATTTTTGAACATTATAACATGTCTTTAACCTCACAAGAGTCCATTTTGCGTAATATGGAACATTTAATTAACCATATCCTGAAGAAAAGACAGTACGCACATTTAGAACTGAACTCATGTGCGACTCATTTTCTACCTTTGCCCTCGCCGGTTTCAAGTTCATTCTTAATCCAAAATCCGTGCTGTCCTTAAATACACCGCAAGCAACTGTATGACAGATATAGTCCAAGCCCACAATCTGTGCTCTGTGTTTATCATGTTACTGCCTGGACTGATCTCAATTCTAGTCCGCACAATGAATGTTTAAAAAATAAATAAAATTAATAAAATAAAGAATACATGAAAAAAAAAAAAAAATGAATAAAATCCTAAAATAAAAAAATAAAAAAATACAAAATTAAATAAAATTAAATAAAATTAAATTAAAAATAAAAATTAGATCTGCATTTGGGAACTGGGAATTTGTGGTAGATTAATCATGAGTTCTATTGACAATTAATGAATTAAAATAAAAAGATACAAAACTTAATAGATGAAGAAATAAAATAAAATAAAATAAAAAATAATGAAAAATAAGGCCCCACCCCCTCGCTGGAAGATTTTTGGAGGACTTTAGTGGGTTTAGTGGGCATGAGTTTCATTGGCTTTTCTAATCAGCTGCATATTTTGGAATTTTTCGCAAAGTTTCGCAAATCAATGTCAAAGTTTTCTTTTTTTTTTTTTTTGTTTACCCCTTTTGTAAATTTTCCACATTCCTACAGGTGGCGCTGTAGCACTGATCACTGTGTTTGACATATCAGCGTAATCAGGGGCATGCATTGTATAAGTGATTTAAATTTAACCACGATCGGACTAAGCAAAAAATGAAAAATGAAAAAATTCCCCATATCCGTAATATACAGTCATACCTCACCTTACGAAATTAATTAGTTCCAGAAGTGGTTCCGTAACGTGATTTTTTCGTAAGTAGAGTCGCAATGGGGGATTCGGGCTGCTGCGAAGCCGAGCGCGCATCCGAGCGCGTATTATTTGAATTTTTGAGATTTTGCATTTCGTAACTTGAAATTTCTTTCGTATTCAGAGACGAAAATTTTACGTAAACGCGTTTCGTAACTTGGATTATTCATTAGTTGGGTCTTTCATAAGGTGAGTTATGACTGTATATTTTTTGCTTCTTCTCATGCATAGAATTTAATCAACAAATTTTGTACAAATCGAATAATGTTCATTGACTCATTTCATGACTATGGTAGGGGGCGCTGTAGTGTACACTTTTCCACACGCTCCATAGTTTTATTGATATTGGACTAAGCATGTGCATTACACACTGAATCACACCTGGATTAAGTGATACTATCTTCACCGACAATGCTAATTAAAATATTTTCCAGGTACAGAGGCGTGCTTTATAATCCTTTTTAATTAAATCTGTATTTAGTGTATATTGCAATTAAAAATATGAGTGGGACCACCTTGTTTTTGTGGTTTTACACTCACTTACGCTTCCGTTGAGTGACATAGTAAATGGGAAGTTATCTGAGATGAGTTCAAAGACGAGATGTGCGTTGGGTTATTTTAATGCAGTTCTCTGTATGTTGTTGTCTTGTATATTTATTACTTATTTCTAATTTATTTTATTTTAACTTAAATAAAAATACATTTATACAATACTTTTTTGACACCAATCTTGATATTTTGCTACCATTTTTTTCCTCTTTGTTATTCTAAGCAAGAAGGTTCCGCGTTCGATCCCCAGGTCGCCCGAGCCTTTCTGAGTGGAGTTTGCATGTTCTCCCCGTGTCTGGGTGGATTTCCTCCGGGCACTCCGGTTTCCCCCATCAACCCAAAAACATGCTCCATAGGTAAAATCCTCCAGCTTAGGTCCTGACCAAACCAAAGCAAGAAGATCATGGAGATGGTCCCCGGGCGCAGTAATGTGCTGCCCACTGCTCCTAATAACAGGATGGGTTAAAGGGATATGCCACCCCCAGGTCAAATTTGGGCATCTCCCCACAGTCCAGAGACTAAAATAAGTGGTGGAAAGCGTTTTCCTGCTCACCCAGCCATTGTCCGAGTCTGTCGCCACTGACCGCCGCGGTATCTGCAGCTACTCCGCGTTAGACTGGAGTCTAACGTCGCCAGAGAAAGATTTCGGCCAAAAGGAATTAATTTGCTCGATGCGTTTCCCAATTACTTTCTGTGTAGTGCGCATTCATATCGAGTGCAAATAAATGTGCAAATCAACACGGAGAGCTTGACTTGGTCATTTTGGGTGGGAACTATTTTCCAGTGCGGAAGAATACAGTCGAATCACGCACCACGTTGTGCAACAGGGGAACTCCCTTCCCGGTGCGTAACTGGGATTCCCCTGGCAGCGTACTGCGTGATTCGACTGTATTCTTCCGCACTGGAAAATAGTTCCGAGCAAATTAATTCCTTTTGGCCGAAATCTTTCTCTGGCGACGTTAGACTCCAGTCTAAGGCGGAGGAGCTGCAGATACCGCGGCGGTCAGTGGCGACAGACTCGGACAATGGCTGGGTGAGCAGGAAAACGCTTTCCACCACTTATTTTAGTCTCTGGACTGTGGGGAGATGCCCAAATTTGCCCTGGGGGTGGCATATCCCTTTAAATACAGAGAATTTCTCCTGTGTGAGATCAATAAAGTTCTTCTTCTTCTTCTTCTTCTTCTTCTTCTTCTTCTTCATATATTGTGATGAGTGAGCTACTGTGTCCAAATAATTTCCCTTGTGGATCAATAAAGTTTGTCCAAGTCCACTTGTCCTAATTTGAGGCCAGTTTAGTCCTGTTGTAGACTTGGTTTAGATCTGCCCTAGTTCTGGTTTAGTCCTGCGTTAGTGAAGCCTGGCACAACAGATCAGATCTTAATTTGAAAAAAAATAAAATGGATATCTTTACAAATATGGACATGGCAATGCCTTAGGAACAAAACGATGCCACCTCTTTAGATGGAAATAAAATGTCCATCCATCAAAAAAAAAATCTAGCAGCCTAATTCGCATGGTGTTCTTTTCTCTCGGACTTGTATCAATGCGCGTGTAGCCTAGCCTGTTCACTTGTAAACATCAGCTTAAGGTGGATGTCGCCGTACCGCATTCGCCGTAAACATCCGCTAACAAGTGAACAAGCTAATAGAGCTAACGTGGGTGCATTGATACAAATCTAGAGAAAATATGTGAATGTGAATTAGGCTGCTGGATTTTTTCGGACAACTGTTTGTGATGGAAATATATATCACTTTTTGGACAAATGTTGTTTTGCGAAGAAAAACAAGCTTTATTAACTGTCCCCGTGAACTTACCGGACCTACTTATGTGAGCTCCAGAAGCCGAGCAGAACTGGGCTGAGACGAGACTGTCAGCGGTAAGACAGTGTTAATGCACAACACTGTTAGAAGGGAACCCATACAGATTAAAAAAAAAACGCACTATACCTTTAAGGGCCTGTTTTGAATTACCTAGGGCAGTAGATAGAAAGGGACAAAGGGGTATGTTGTTTGGGGCCCCAGGGTTTCAGTGGCCTAGAATTGGACCCTCTTCCTATTCAATAATATTAAACGGGGGCCCATGTGAGAATTTTGCCCCGGGCTCCCAAAATTCTGTTGACGGGCCTGGAATGACCTTATATGAGGTAATTTGAGGTACTTTACATCATGATATCTTTATTATGCTCTTGATTTTTCCTTCACTACAGTTTTGAATTGAAGCACTGAAGCATGGGTCAAACGCAGAGGATTATTTTCCCCTTGTAGTGGAGTGTTTTGCCCAAGGACACAACAAGATTTGAGTTACCATTCAGTCTATTTTTGTAGCCTTTGTAGAGGAAAAACAGCTCTGGTTTCTCTAAAATCTTATGAGTTTGTGATATTTGAGACACTGATTTGGTCACACGTTTTGCTTGACGATCCTATATTATGCAAAATCTCTCTCTATTCCACCTTGTGATGTCATGAAATGGTAGTTTTCAAGTTAACAACTACCTTTTATGTCTTTATTCAGTAGAGAGTAAAGGGCTGAACTGATCCAAGTGATTCCAGTGAGGGTGTGTGTTAAATGTGTGAAGGAAACAAAACAAATCCAGGTAGGTTTTTGATGAGGAAACAATTTTATAACATCAGAAAATATGGGCCTTTTAACTGTATTGTAATCTAAAATATTCCATGGACAAAACCACCAGAATCACACAGAGACAGCCTACTAAACCCACAGGACTTTCCCTACAGATATTGGATGGGCTCCATTGTTTGCAAACCATGCTGATCTTGCATTTCCTTTGGCCGTGTAATCCCGTGAAGGCACCAGGGAGCAGCTGCCAACACATTCTGGATGTGTCCGCTCGGCTCCCACTAAAACAGGCCTTTACTTCATTCAGTCTGAGGGAAGAGGGTTTTAGGGGCCCAGAATTCGACCCTCTTCCTATAAATTTATATTAGAGGGGGGCCCATGTGTGGCTTCTTACCCCAAGCCCCCAAATTTCTGTCAACGGGCCTGGCTGTAACTAACCATTAAGTCAGTTTACTTTGTTTTTTTTTCTTGTGTACTGACTTTTTATTTCATTTCATTTATTTATTCATTTCGAGCAGGTCAACACAAGGAAATAAATACATGCAACCAATATACAGTCAAATACATTCATGTTTTTTTTTGACTCGAAAATGAGTGGAAAGAAGAAAATTTATTGAATCTTCCAAAACATAACTTAAATTATTTATTTAACTTCCTTCCTTCCTTCCTTTTAAAATACATTTTAACTAGGGCTGCAAAATTAACACGTTTATAACGATGCTGCAAATTAGCACGTTATAAAAATTAACTCAATTAATTATGAGTGGCAATTCAGTGCGCGAGCATTTTAAATTTGGTGTGCGGCCTCGGGCCTTTGAACGGCAAGTTTATTTATAAAAAGAACGAAGATGGGACTATCAACAAGAACGCGGTGATTTGTAGCTTTTGTAAAAAATAATTTTCCGATCACCGAAGCTGCTCCAGCCTGATGGATCATTTGAACGATAAACACGTTCCACTGTTAGCGGTGATAGAGCGAGCGTGAGCGCACTTCAACAAACCACCAAACCACCAAACCACCAAACCACGCTGCAGAATTTGGGACACAAATGAGCAAAGCGACCACAGAAAAACTGACAAATTCAGTCACAAAGTGGGTTCGTTCATTCGCTCGCTCACTCACTCACTCACAATCTCTCTCTCTCACACACACTCTTAAAATGTGATTAATTAGATTAATTAATTACAAATCCTGTAATTAATTTGATAATTTTTTTAATCACCTGGACAGCACTAATTTTAGACAAATAATGGTTGACATATGGTGCTGTAGGATGCTAGATGGAGAAAATGTACAAATAAACATGTGATCTTTGTTATAATAATATTTTATTATTATTATTATATTATTTTGGCATGTGTTTTAGAGTCTGTATTGAACCACTTTAACTTACTGGATCCATCTTAGTGATTTGTGAATGGATGTGCTGGGACAGGGAGAGGCTTTGGGGTTGTGAAAGTATTTTAATTATGTTCTTTTGTTTCATGGATACCTGGAGAAACGCAATTTCATCTTGCCTGCACTACAGTTGTATGTACAGCGAGATGACAATAAAGATTGATTTGATAATGAACAAAACTAAATGATTCCATCCATCTTCTCGCAGTCTGAGCAGGAAGACCCAGACTTCCCTGTCCACACACACTTTCTCCAGCTTTTCTGAGGAGATCCTGTTCCCAGGCAAGCTGAGAGACGTAGTTCCTCCAGCGTGTCTTGGGTCTTCCTGGGGCCTCCTCGCGGTGGGACATGCCCAGAACACCCCCCGAGGGAGACGTCCAGGAGGCAACAGAACAGATACTCGAGCCACCTCAGTCTTTATCCTTTAGGTCATTAGGCAAAACTCATGAGGTGAGCGTAGGAATATACAGCTCTGGAAAAAAATAAGAGCCCACTGCAAAATTATCAGTTTTTCTGATTTTACTACTTTTAGGTCTGTGTTTGGGCAAAAGGAACATTTTTGTTTTGAGTCTATAAACTACTGACAACATTTCCCCCAAATTCCAAATAAAATATTATCGTTTAGAGCAGTGTTTCCCAACCTTTTTTGTCGTGTACCCCCTGAGCCTTTTTGTAATACCTCGAGTACCCCCTCACTCATACGTGTTGATAATTCTCCAAAAGTAGAACGTGACACAACAGATTATTAAATGAAAATCATTTTATTTCATCTCCTTAATTTGAAATTTTGATTCTCAGGCATTTTTTCTCTTTTCTTTAACTCAATTTTTTTTAAATCTCCCCCTGCGCCTGGCAGTGACACTGCCAAGTACCCCCTGCAGTGTGCTCACGTACCCCTAGGGGTACTTGTACCCCTGGTTTAGAGCTTTTATTTGCAGAAAATGACAAATGGTCAAAATAACAAAAAAGATAAGAAACAAGATCAAATTAATTTTAAAAGAACATAATACTAATGTTTACACTTAAGAAGAGTTCAGAAATCAATATTTGGTGCAATAACCCTTATTTTTAATCACAGCTTTCATGCGTCTTGGCATGCTCTCCACAAGTCTTTCACATTGTTCTTGGGTGACTTTATTCCACTCCTGGTGCAAGAACTGAAGTAGCTCAGCTTTGTGTTTGTGTTGGAATTCAACAGATGCTGGAATGGAATGGCTGTAATACATGTAGAGATGCTGATTTCAGAAAAAAAAAAATGCAGTGGTCTCTTATTTTTTTCCAGAGCTGTAAATTGACCAGTGAAATCAAGAGCTTTGCCTTTCGACTCAGCTCCTTTTTCACCACAACAGTCCAATAAATGCTGCACCAATCCACTGGTCAATCTCACGCTCCATCCTCCCCTCACTCGTGAATAAGATACCCCAAGGTCCCTGAACCACTTGGGACAGGGATTTCCCACTCACCTGCAGAGAACCATGCCCTTGGTTTTGGAAGAGGTGAATAACTGGAAGTGTACAATTTTATATTCCTCTCATCATATTTTTTTTTTCTTGAGCACTCAACTTGACGCTTGGGTGGAGCATTTTGCCTAATGACACTTGAGCAAGAATCGAAGTGGTTAATTAGGCTAAACACTCCACCCAAACCTCATTTGGCTGGTCCATGACATTATGACATCATGAAATTCTCACAATCCTCATACTGTAGTGAAACCTTTGACTTTCTCTGGTTCTGTTTAGCACTTTTGTCACTGTCTGAAACACTTTGCTTTGACCATCCTCGAACATAATCCGATAATGATAATAATAAAATAAAATGAGTGGGAACTTCCTCTCTCCACGTACAAAGAGACGTCTGCAGCACAGGCTTGTATGGGCAAAGGTCTCTCCGCGACTCAAATCCCCCTCGGTCCAGGCGTTTGACAGCTGGTTGGCATGGCGATGACAGCATAAGTGGCATGCATTAGCCAGAGAACGGGAGGGGGCGGGGTTCATGCGACTCCAGCGCTTTCAACACGGCACTTTGACTGAACCGGATAGTCTCACCGGGCACGGCTGAGGGGGTCCGCTAGAAATAAGAGCTTTCAAAAGTCTTCTTCCTCCAAAAAAACATTCTCCTCTTCTTCAGGGTGACCCCCACCTCAGTCGTCCCAGTGTTGGAGTCACTTTTGTGGGTAGAAGAGCTGCTGCCATGGGTGGATGAAGTACTCAATTTTGGGCAAAACATTACTCAAACAAAAGTAAAAATACCTTGAAAAAAATCTTCTTAAGTAAAACTACTGAAGTCCATGTTTAAAAATGCACTTTATGAGTATTTTGCAGTGATTTTTTTTCAGTTACAGCATCAAATGTAAAGATTTTGATAAAGATTTGAGTGGATTTTAAGTAATTCAGTTAATTTCTCAATTTTTCTGTCAGTTTTTGTGGATTTAGTTGGCTTTGTTAACTCAAATTAAATGCACTAAAAATGAATCTCAGCCACCGGCTGGTCAGCTCAACTGGTAAGTCACTGACTTTCCCCCCGGGGGTTGTGGGTTCAAATCCCCCCCGGCAATGAGCTAACCAGTGTGGGTCCTTGGGCAAGACCCTTCACGGTACTGCCCCCCGGGCGCTGAAAAAGATGGCTGCTCACTGCTCCTGAAAAAGGATGGGTCAAATGCAGAAGTCAAATTTCTCCCATGTGTCACTGTGTGTCATTGTGTGTGAGACCAATAAAGGCTTAATCTTCAGGAGCTCTCAAACCATAAAGAAAACTCTAAGCCCAATAAAGAAATAAGAGTAAAGTCAAGCGAGTGTGCGGTAAACTTCTTTTTTTCTGGAATTATTCAATGTTCCTGCTGTTACCAGCACCTGGAAGCTGTGCATGGAGTTTTGAACTTTTGAATAAAGAAAATAACTTTTTACTTTTCAGTCCAGATCTAAAATGTAGTGCAGTAGAAAGTACAAATACACATTCTCAAATGTAGTCAAGTAAAAGTAAAAAGTGTCCACTGTAAAATTCAATAAAGAAAAGTACAGATACCTAAAATTTGTACTTAAATATTGTCACGTTCAAGGCACTTTACATCAAGGAACTACTCACCCATTCACACTCGGGCTGGGAATCACGGGGTCCCGCAAGATTCGATACGATACATCGCTCACAGTACGATATTATCATGATATGGCGATAATCAATATATCGCACATCCTACTCTGTGATATATTGCTGTTTTTTAATAACCAAATTCATTTTAGCGACAATATTCCTTCGTTACATTATGTTTTTAATCCACCTCCACTTTCCTCCAATCTGGAATATTGATACTTTGCAGTGACATGACGCTGGGGGTGTTCCACATGTGTGCCTATGGTGGAATGTTCAGCAGTTACCATGGTAACACAATGCACACATTAGCCAGCACTGCCTATAAGTTGTAAGATTGTCTCAAAACTTAAGAAAAAATACATTGATTTAAACAGTAGATTTAGTGTTTGATTTCACTGATCTACAAGCAAAATACTTCCGGAACAAATGTAGTGAAATTTTTCTTGGTTTAGGTCACTAATAAAGAAAAAGTGAGTCAGAAGTGCTGATTGGCTATAGTTTCCAAGATATAGTACTGGGTCAAAATAGGAAATGTATGCAAAATAAGGCAAAATAAGGCAAAAACTGTAGTTTATCAGAAGGTACAGTGGTGTCTACAAGCAACAGTTCTATCTGAAAGCCTGTCTGCACATTCCAATACATTCATTTCAATATGTCTAGAGTTTTAACATCAAATATTTTTTGATTTCACATAAGAGAGATGCCTCGAAATTGTGTGCACCAGATGTCTTGAGATATTTCTTGTTTATTTCTTGACAGATAAAGAAATGCAAGTTAAATATTTTCAAAATATAAATATTATTTTTAAGCAAAAATGCCTAAATCTATTGTATAAACAGATGCAGTTTTGATGTAAAACAATATCATTAAATATCTTGAATACATTAGCTAACCAGCACAGTTATCAATTAATTTTCAGTTCATCTTATCAGTATAAATGAGATTTAGCCACTTTTAACTCGGAAGCAGATCGAGTCCACAAATTTGTAGACCAGTGACTCAAGGTTATTATAGTTAAAGGGACAGTGTGTAAGATTTTTACCTGTTAATTACTGAAATTGAAGATACCCATTCAAAAATACATTGTTTTCCAAGCCTTTTCACTTCCATCATGAAATCAAAGTATTCTTTTGGACTTAGATATAGTCACATAAAAGGGGGATCTTCCCCATATAGAGGCAGCCATTTTGAATACGAGAGCCACAGAAGGACATTTGGGCTCATCCTTCGCCTCGGCTCCTGCTAACAGCTGCTCAGCCGCGCTGCCTGAGGGAGCGAAGGAGAGAAGGAGAGAAGGGGAAGGGGAGGGGGGGACGGGGGAGCATGCTGCCGGATCACACGTCGTAATGGATCTAACACGTATTTTGGACTAAATTGTTTTACTGGATTTTATTCGCTGGATCCTTATGGACAGATTGAGGCCAAGTTTATGGTGAAATACTGAGTTTGACCTGTGCAGAGCCTTCAAAGGTAAGCTAAGTAACAAACCTCGTTTTGTGCTTTTCTGTATAAAAGCCCCATGTGCTCGGGGAGTGATTGTTTTGCAGGGAAATGAATTGCATAGTCAAAAAGAGGAGACTGTAAGGTTTCATTTGATGTGTAGATTGTCATGAATCATGATCGGGATTGTGTGTTTTCATGCGAAAAGAAAAAAAAAAGTGAACGGGGGACCGCGTTTTATGTATACAGCGGCGCGCGGTTCGTGCGCGGGTACGCGAGCTGTCGGCGCTACGGCGCGCCCGGGTGACCCTCGAGGTCTGCCATAGTAGTCTGGTTAACACCTGACCATATCACAAGTGAGATATGGGTCTGGAAACTCGCTTCGAAAAATCCCGTAGCGGAGGTGTGGTTAGCGATTGCCAACGGCCGTTTATTGGGCGTTATGAATGTCTATCATTGAGCGTATACGTAAGTCCATAGCCAATCATGTCAGTTGTCAGTTCAAACTACAAGCTTCCGTTTGTCATGTAGTACGCGTCACCGTCTTGCCACACCTCCCCCGCTCTCTGATTGGGGCCCTAAATCTGGGACTCTCGCTTGGACGAGTTTCCAGGCCGCCTTCCAGTTCGAAACGAACGGAAGCGGCCTGGGAATTCCCAGGCTACTGCCATAGCCAAAAGAGGAAGTGGAATAGCACCATCCACCTATGCGCCACGAATCCTACACACTGTACCTTTAATGAAAACGAATGAAAAAACAAAAATTTTAAAAAATATTTTCGTTAGCTGAAATAAATAAAAACGACAATTAAGAGAAAAAAATGGTAACTAATTGAAACTGTATTGTGTGTTTACAAAACTAAAACTTGCTCTAGCAGTTTTACGTGAGCTGGTGGCACTTCCTGTCTACAGTCGGCCTGTGCTACTTCTTCATTTACTTCATCAATTTGGAAGTTTTGGTGTGTATTTTTATTTGTTTTTACACTTAAGGCTGCAGCTTGTGGACTGCTTTGGTTATTGTGGGGTAAACCTGAATAAATGTTTTAAAATTGTATTTGTTTGTTATAAGTTTGATAGCACAATACCTTCTTTTTGAATCCTGCACTTGACAAATAACCCAAAGTATAACCCAAAAACTAAAACTAATAAAAACTAAACTGAAACTGAACAGTTAGAAAAAAAACTAAAACTAACTAAAACTACCAGAGCCACTCTAAAAATGAATTAAAATTAACTGAATTAGAGGGGAAAAAAGTCAAAACTAACTAAAACTGAACTATAATGAACTATTCTAACCTTGAAGTGACTAACTGATGGCTAACGCTAGCTAGCTTATGACTGAAATTTAACGTGTGAGAAACACAAATCAGCTCACCTGTTCTAGCTCCAACTAAATCAACTCTTTCTGGTCAGATCGTGTAAAAAAAAAAAAAAAGAATTCAGATTTAACAGAAATCTTTAACAGAAAGAAATTTAACAGAAATTAACAAAAATAAGAGAGCAGAGCTAGTTAGCTTCTTCAGACAGAGCAGTTAGCCTACAGTTAGCTTCACATCCCCAGGGAAAGTTGACGACATCAGCCGCAAAGTATCCACAGGTTGTATTTGATTTATGTACTTTTAAAAGGGTCTGTAACATTACATAAAAAGAATATGTAATTACACCTAAACAAAAATAAACTCACATTTGTACTTGTTAATCTTACAAAAGCTTCTAAACTGTAGCCATGCGCAACATGATATGAATTATGAGCCTTAAATCATTCTAATAGGCCAACACTGATAGATATTTGTAATGTGATGTAGTAATGTTACTGCAGTAAATCATTGGCTGTGCGCAGGGCTGGTCTGTTAATAGCACAACAAAAAAACAAAAATAAAAACAGAGCTAAACCCAGGTTCATTTTCCATTGGTCCAAAGTTACTCCTAAGGCATTCCTAGCGTCCTAACTATTAACCACGATGAGTTTATAACTAATGCTGCCGTTCCAGTTGTCCTCGGAGTTGGATTTTCAGAGTTAAATTTACACCGGAACACGCATCCATCTCGGAATTCCTACCCGGAAACTTGAGTAAGATTTCCGAACCCCGGGCTGTTTCGATAAATTCGATATCCAACTGTTAAAGGTCCTATATGATGCAAAATTGACTCTTTAACCATGTTAGAATGCCTGGAATTGTGTTTTATTTCATTCGCACATGTTTGAGTAACCCTTTATTATTAGTCTGTACATCTCCAATGCTCAAAATGCTCCGTTCCACCTTGTGATGTCATGAAGTCGTAGTTTTCAAGTGAACAGCTGCTTTTACCTTTAGTTCAGTCGAGATTGGCAATTCCAGATCTGAAATTATTATGGAGTATTTCCTGTATTACCACAGGACATCACAAGGTGGAACAGAGTGTTTCAGACTGTTTGTGTGTTAAAGGAACCATATTACGCTATTTTCTGATCTAAGGCAACGTTTATAGGATGACGGTCTGAACAGAAGACGCAAAAGTGGCGTCGCGTCTTCACTTTTTATTCCGCGTTTAGACGAGAGTTTTCGGGAGGAAATCTGCGTGCATACGGTGACGCAAAAGTGTGGCAATTCGCAATTCGATTGGGTATACATGCCAGGCGGCTAGGTGGCGCTTTGATACATTATCACTATGTCCGTGCGCATGGGTAGAATCTTCCTTCTTCTCATCTGCGCCGCGAAAAACAAAACAAAACATGGCTACCGTAGCAAAAAAAAAGAGTTTTGCGTATTGGGCAGTGTAGACGAAAATGCTACGGCTACGGTATTGAAGTTTTCCACTTTGGAGGGCGGTTTCAGTTTTTTGCATTTTTAAGCCCCCAAAACGCCGTCACCGTCTAAACCAGGGGTGTCAAACATGCGGCCCGGGGGCCTGATCCGGCCCTCCAAGACCTTTAATTTGGCCCTCGGCTGATTTTCTATTAAAATATTTTAATATATCAATTATAGGGGCGGCAGTAGCTCAGTTGGTAGAGCATATGCCTTGCGATCCAGGGGTTGGCGGTTCGAATCCCGCTCTTGACGGGTTGACCGCATGTGATCCCAGCTCCCACAGATGAGCGCTGCCATTGTGTCCTTGGGCAAGACACTTAACCCCACCTCGCCCCCAGTGTCTGTGGACACTGGTAGCCCCCAAGATACATCAAGGCCCGTTGTGACGTGAGCCGTCCTCCTGTGGACCCACCACCTGCGGAAGGATTCATGGGGTGCTGGTGCATTGTGTTCTGGGCAGCAGAGCACTGCTTGGACTGCTGCCTCCGTGACCCAGAAAATGGAAAAGCGGAAGAAAATGAATGAATGAATGAATATTTTAATTATATTTCAATTTTCTGTTAAAATATTGGTAATTTTCTGTGCCACTTTTATGTGCAGTTTAGCATAGCAGCGTCTCCAGCGCCTCTGTGCGTGGCTGCTCCCACCAGAGCAGCACAAATGAACAAACGCTCTTAAATGACCATCATTTTGTCAGCAAAATGTTAAAAATGAGAAAACTGGACGCCGAGTGCAGGATTTTCCAAGAAAAATTGACTAATTCCTATTTGTTCACGGAGGTGAATGGGAAACCTGTATGCTTGGTGTGTTTGCAACAAGTGGCAGTGCTCCAAAAATATAATCTTAAACGCCACTACGAGACACGACATTTCAAATACAATAACTTGAACGGAGAATTGAGAAGACAGAAGATAAACAAATTATTACTGGGACTGAAGAAACAGCAGTCTGTAATAGATTTGTGTTTCTCTGCACAAATATTTGGACTTATTGCTATTTTTTGGGGTATATTTGCCATGAGTTTTCTGATCCGGTGTACTGTCAGATAGAGACGCTTTGTCAGATAGAGACGCCTCCTGCGCTACTGCGCAAGCGCGCATGATGTAATGGTTTTGAAACAGCTGGGTCAGTTTAAAACGCCTCCTCATGCGCGCGCATGCATGCCGTGACGTAATCGTATAAATACGCCCATCTTGGCTCCAGAGGCAGAAGTCATTTTGATTTCTACTGAACGAGACAGGAGTCTAGTTATTCTCAACATAACAGGCAAAAGTCGAGTTATTATCAACAAAACGAGGCGGAAAACGAGGCGGACGTCGAGTTATTCTCAAAATAACGAGGCAGAAGTCAATTAACAAGGCGGACGTCGAGTTATTCTCAACATAACGAGGCAGAAGTCAATTTTTTTTCAACAGGAGTGGAGTTTTCAACAATTGCAACGCAAGTAAGTATCATTTAAACAGTGTATTTGTGTTTTGTTTTTTTTTTTTTTTCTTTTTCAACAGAACTTGGCAGAAGTCGAGGTATTTTCAACATAAGTGGAGTTTTTTCAACAATTTCAACGCAAGTAAGTAACCTTTTGTGTTTGGTTTTATTGTATGTTTTAACATGTTTTAGCATGTAAAGAACGATAATTAGCGCCAGAATACCTACGTCAGATAATAGTGTTTTGTATTTAACATTTTACTGCATGCTACGAGTCTCGTATTAAACTTATCGTATTAAACCGCGCTAGTGTGCTAGCACACGGCTAGTCTGTAGCCACGGACACGCGCATCACCACACGAGCTCGCGCAGCTCTTCACGCACCACCTGTGCATCAAACGCACTCTTGTATATATGTGTATATATATATATATATATATGTATGTATATATATGTATGCATGTATGTATATGTGTGTATATGTATGTATGTATGTATATGTGTGTATATGTATGTATGTATGTATATGTGTGTATATGTATGTATATGTGTGTATATGTATGTATGTATGTCTATGTGTGTATGTGTGTGTGTGTGTATATATACACCTTGTAACCTTGGATTAGAGTGACTAAATGGGCTACCTACATATTAAAAATGTTATTTTGTCTTTTACAGTTGTTTACATTTGCGAACACAAATATGGAGAGATTGAATGAAGTTTTCCTGTACCTGACACGTGGGGAATACCCAAAAGGGTATAATAAGAATCAGAAGCAGGCCTTGAAGAGGCATTCCATGAAGTTTACAGTGAAGGGTAAGTAGGCAAAGGTGTGTTCAAATATCCATGTGTTTGGAAATGTTGTGGTTTATCACTTTGTGACTGTTTACTGCAGATGGACAGCTCTTCTATGGAGATAAAAGAAGAGTCATCCAAACAAAAGATGAAGCCAGATCCCTGTTCATCGAATTTCATTCAGCACCACTCGGTGGACATACTGGTATCATTAAAACAAGAGCAGCAATAACCTCCAGATTTTACTGGACTGGCATGTCCGTGGATATTGAGAGATGGGTATGTGTTGGATGCGATTTATTTCTGTATTCTGTTATGGACTCATTTTGTTCAGCCAATTGGATTAGGACATTATTATTTTTTTATCATGACAATTTTCTTAAAGATCTCGGAGTGTGACAGATGCCAGAGAAGTGGAAGACCTTTGGCTGCTGCACAGCCACTGCAGAGCATAAAGGTAAATGTATAGAGTGCAACTGTACTGTAAGCAAAAAAAAAAAATTCAAGATTAAAAATCAAGGTGTTATCCCAAGACCAAATTTTTTCTTCCCCTACTTAATAACAGAAGGTACTGTTCCAGACGTATATTTGTCTCCAGGCCAGGGCCAGCGGCACCTCTACTCTATTGACATATCTGCAGGGCAGCCTAGTAGATTGTCACGTCCAGTTACCTGTGAAACTTCACTTGATTCACAATGGTTCCTGACCACTGGTTTGCTTTTGTAGGTCTCTGCTGTCTGGGAGCTGGTTGGCATCGACCTGACGGGACCACTTCCAAAAACTCAGGATGGCTTTCAGTACATCCTCACTGCCACAGACTACTTCTCCAAATGGGTTGAGGCCTTCCCGTTAAGGACCAAAACGGCCCTTGAAGTGGCACGGCACATCTGTTCCATCGTGTATAGGCATGGCTGCCCCAAAAGGATTTTATCAGATCAGGGAAGAGAATTTGTGAATGAGGTATGTGAATAATGAAATGATTTTGAGTATGGATTTCAGGATTGTTTCTATTAAATTTTTTTAAAATCTGTTTCATCATGTCACAATGAGTGAGTCATTTTAATTATTGCTTAATCGGTGTCTAATTCTGTTTTAACAATGTTTTCACAATGTTTTTCTTATCAGTTTTATCTGCCTTTTAACACCTTGGCCAGGGGACTACGGATGAAAAGTAGCCTTTTGGCTAAGTCTGGCACTTTAACTCATGCTTGTTCATGTGTTTTATTAAATTGCATTGTCCCCTAACAAATAATCTAATCTAATGATGTTTCAGCTCAACAACAACCTCTGTGCCCTCATGGGCATTGAAAGAAGTGTCACGGCTGCATACCACCCACAAACTAATGGTCTGGACGAGAAAACTAATGATAACATCAAACGGCAAGTTTTTGTGTACTTCTCTATACTACACACACACACTACGGACTACTAGACTTCAGTTCATGTTTTTAAATATGTATTTGTACTTCTTAGGGCTCTTACAAAATTGGTGAATGCACAGCAGAACAACTGGGATGCGTTTTTGGATGCTGCATTATTTTCACTAAGATCCAAGGTCCACACGACAACAAAACACTCCCCTTTTATGTTGATGTATGGGAGGGAGGCCGTATTCCCATCTGAAATCCCAATCCAAATGCCAGTGAGTAAATTCTTGTATTTGAAGACTGTAGAGGCAGTTGTAATGGTCCGTTTACCTACAGTTACAGTGGATAATACAGTTTTGTTTTTTTTTTGTTTTTATTTTTTATTACAGCTTTCCACAATATTGCTTCCAAACGACAGTGCTCACTCTGCTTACTTGGAGAAGAAACAGGCGTCAATGGAGACCGTGAAAACCACAGCAGCCAAAAACATCTCCATGACTCAGGAAAAACAGAGACAGGCCTATGAAAAAAGAGTTTTTAAGAAGTACAAGGACATGGTGTACTGTGCTGGGCAAGAGGTCCTTCTGTTCAATGTTAGGAAGAAAACGAGAAAAGGAGGAAGGATTGAGCCTGACTTTCTGGGACCATATATCATTACGGAAGTAACTGGTAAGCAGGTAACACTGTCCAATTTGGAAGGCACCACCTTGAAGACAAAATACAGTGTAGACCACATCAAGCCTTATAAAAGGAGTCTCCCTGATGAAGGCCAGGTTTCCAGTGGGCACAAAACCCCACATGACAACAAGCGCAGGAAACTGTAAGTACCTTACCATTGACTTAATCACATTAGTATTAGTTCATACATATTCAGCATATTCACAGACCTTTGTGTTTCAGTGGTTTGCTTAAGGATGCATTGATAACTCAAAGGAAGGGGCTTATTTTAACCTGGGACTTTCACATTGTCTGTGGCTACTCTACCTGCCTACTGTACTCTTTAATGGTGTGATTTGTTTGTCTTCACTGTAGCCAAGATTCCCCGGTCCTCGTCGAGGAAGATCAGATTCCCAGTTGCCCAGAATCCCCGATCGTCATAGAGGAAGATCAGATCCCAGAGAGGCCTACAGTGATTCACTATGCTCCACCCAGACAGGTAATAATGGTAAAATGGTCTGTCTTGTATTTATTGCTCTTTTAGTGTACTAGTCGTCTTATACTTGTAGTGTAATGTTAATGTTAGTGTAATGAAATGCATCTGTAGCCCGCACTTTTCCAGCCTTCACGGCAATGCTTTAATGCCCTTGTCTTAAAGTTGCCCCCTGAATGAGCTATGTAAAGGAGGACCTTTACATAGCTCATTCAGGGGGCTGTCTTTACAGTGCATAAATCCACATTAATGTTTACTAACTGTACTAATAATTATCCTCAAGCAACCACAAGAATCGTCACCCAGAAAAGACAGCATGGAAGACAGAGGTTGTACAGTTGTAACTGAGTTCTGACCTGTTGGTCATTTGTTTGGCCTAACCCCAGTTTATGAGCATGATGGGGTTTGGCCTGTCCAGGCTGTAGTAACGGAGTTCTGACCTGTTGGTCATTTGTTTGGCCTAACCCCAGTTTATGAGCATGATGGGGTTTGGCCTGTCCAAGCTGTAGTAACGGAGTTCTGACCTGTTGGTCATTTGTTTGGCCTAACCCCAGTTTATTAGCATGATGGGGGTTTGGCCTGTCCAGGCTGTAGTAACGGAGTTCTGACCTATTCATGTACTATGATAAAGACTTTGCCAAAACACGTTATCAGTTTAACTGAATTAACAATAATGTGCTGTATTTCAGTTAAAATTTTGTGGTCTGCAAAAGATCAAGGCAAAGTGGAGGCGGTTGTTGGACCATACACATTATATGACACATCGTTCCGTACACTACATGGTACCGAATGGCTGGCTGATGACGTAAGTAGTGATAACTCTGGAATTACATTGTGTTTTCCTTTTCTATTACTAAGTCATTTGTTTGTGTATGCAATACAGGTCATTGACGCATACATTTTTATCCTGGCTGCAAAACAACAGGCAAGTGGTGGACGTGAAATTATACATTATGTTCTCATTACATTTGTTTAATGTTCCCTGCAGTAGTTTTTTCATTACACTTAATTGTTTTCTAACAGGAACGCGTTCACCAGCTCAGTGCTGTGATCGCTGGATGTTTGTTCAACGGAACATTTGAGCGTCTTAGAAAAGTAATGTTTTATTATCTAGCCATATTATGTAACACCAGTAACCTGAATTAACAATACTTTGGTATGAATCCCATTAAGATGAAATTCCCAGCAGAAGACGTGTGGATTTGTCCTGTCAATGTAGGTGGTCACTGGATTTTAGTGGTAAGTGCCTTTCTTATGTTTTCTTCAGAACTATTTCTGGAAGGTAGAATATATGGGGATTTCTGCTGACCTCATGCAAAAGTGGTAAATTTTTATTAAGGGGTTTGCAACATAAATACGGTATGTGAATGTTATGAAATAACATGAATGTGGTAAACATTTATAGATTGTGAACATGTCAGAGAAGACCCTCGTTCTTGTGGATCCACTGGCTAATGAGAGGAAGTATGCACCCAAGACCCTACGAAATTGGATGTAAAGTCTGATGAAAAATTTGAAGTACAGTCCTTGGTCTTTTGTATGTGATAATGTGTCTAATGTATTGCATATGCTTGTTATGCTTTTCACACAATAATAGGAACTTCTTGAGGATGGCAGGCCGTTCAGTCCCAAGACAGAGATGGACTCTTCAAACTGTTCCACATGAAATGCAGCAAGATGGCAGTAGCTGTGGCATTTTGGTTTTAAAGGTAAAGATTTCACTGTTTCCACTCATTTCTTTCTCTTGTATCTATCCAATTATGTTACTAAATGCCTAAAATTGCATTTTGAAGTTTGCAGAAGAGATTTTGAGAAATGGAGACATCACGTCAATCAAGACAGACCCAGCAGAAGTGTTGAAGGCTCGACTTCAGGTCGCATGTGCACTCGTAGAGGCCTCATCACTGCGATGATTTCCTTCAGCAAGATGCCAGTAGTTGTGGGATTTTGGAGTGCAAAGGGAAAGTTTTCACCATTTCCACTAATTTCTTGTATGTAAATGAATGCCTAAAATTGCATTTTGAATTTTGCAGAAGAGATTTTGAAACTCCAATCAAGACCGACCCGACAGAAGTCTTGAAGGCTCGAGTAGAGGCCTCATCACTGCGATAATTTCCTTCAGCAACTTGCCAGTAGTTGTGGGATTTTGGAGTGTAAAGGTAAAGTTTTCACTATTTCCACTAATTTCTTATATGTAAGTGAATGCCTAAAATTGCATTTTGAATTTTGCAGAAGAGATTTTGAAACTCCAATCAAGACCGACCCGACAAGTCTTGAAGGCTCGAGTAGAGGCCTCATCACTGCGATAATTTCCTTCAGCAAGATGCCAGTAGTTGTGGGATTTTGGAGTGTAAAGGTAAAGTTTACACCATTTCCACTAATTTCTTATATGCAAGTGAATGCCTAAAATTGCATTTTGAATTTTGCAGAAGAGATTTTGAAACGCCAATCAAGACCGACCCGACAGAAGTCTTGAAGACTCGACTAGGCGTCACACGTGCACTCCTAGAGGCCTCATCATAAATATATAAATAAATGTTTCTTCTGTTGTACCTTTTCCTGTCCTCATAAATCATGAATAAGAGACAAGCCCATTGTTTTAAATTCAATTGCATGAAATGTATTTATTTACATATTTATTTATAACGGACAGTGCGTGTTGACCAACAGTAACTGTTTAACATGTCAGAATTAGCCAAGAGGCTAGTTTTCATCTGTTGTCCGTTGTCACAGTGTACAGATGGCTCCTTAAAGACATTTGCAGACGTGGTTAAGAAGTAGAAAAGCATTAAGTCTTGAGCAGTGAATCATAGCGAAGACAAATGACAAACAAAATAATTAAAACGGGTTATTAAGGGCAGCTTGCAATTAATAACAGTAAAAGATTGTTAAAAAAGCACAAGAAAATAACTAAATACTGACCTGTCTGGTTTAATTATTTTGAATGAAAACTAACGATGCAGTCAAATGTTAAATCCAAACTATTATCATCTGACATATGTATTCTGGCACAAATCTAACGTTAACATCTCGTTCTTTACATGCTTAATTGGTTAAAACACAATAAAACCAATACTGTTAAAATGTTACTTGCGCAGTAGTGCATAAAACTGTCAAAGCGTCTCATTCTGACAGTACAATAAAACTGTCAAAGCGTCTCATTCTGACAGTACAATAAAACTGTCAAAGCGTCTCATTCTGACAGTACAATAAAACTGTCAAAGCGAGACGCTTTGACAGCCCAGCTGTTTTTAAACCATTACTTCATATGCGCAGTAACAAAGCGTCTCATTCTGACAGTACAATAATAATTTAAGCCCAGCTGTTTTTAAACCATTATTTCATATGAAATAATGGTTTAAAAACAGCTGGGTGTAAAGCGACACGCTTTGACAGTTTTATTGTACTGTCAGAATGAGACGCTTTGTTACTGCGCATATGAAGTAATGGTTTAAAAACAGCTGGGCTGTCAAAGCGTCTGCTTATCTGACGTAGGTATTCTGCCACAAATCTAACATTCACATCTCGTTCGTTACATGCTTAATTGGTTAAAACATACAATAAAAGCCTACGGTGTACTCTCAGAAAGCGTCTCAATCTGATAGTACAACGGCTACCATTACATCATGCGCGCTTGCGCAGTAGCGCTCATCTCGGCGCTGTAGCTCAGCTGTTTCTAAACCATTACATCATCTCGTTCGTTACATGCTTAATTGGTTAAAACATACAATAAAACCAATAAAAGCGTACGGTGTACTCTCAGAAAGCGTCTCAATCTGATAGTACAACGGCTACCATTATATCATGCGCGCTTGCGCAGTAGCGCTCATCTCGGCGCTGTAGCTCAGCTGTTTCAAAACCATTACATCATGCGCGCTTGCGCAGTAGCGCAGGAGGCGTCTCTATCTGACAAAGCGTCTCTATCTGACAGTACACCGGCCCATTTGGAATAAAAGTAGGTTGGATACGGCCCCCGGACCAAAATGAGTTTGACACCCCTGGTCTAAACAAAAGGCACTTCCCATAAAATATTTTTGTCATTTTTACCCGTAAACGTTCTCGTGTAAACAGACCGTAAGTTATAATGTTGCTTCCTCATCACAAATAAACCTGGAGTTGTTTTGTTTAATTCACACACAAACCCTGCATATTTAGGGTGAGTTCTTCTCTCAACTGAAATTCTGTTCCACCTTGTGATGTCATGTGGTAATACAGGAAGTGCTCCACTGTGTTTTTAAATTCCATGCACTTTCACTAGAATCATTTGGATCATTTCAGCCCTGGAATTGCCGATCTCTACTGAACTAAAGGTAAAAGGAGCTAAAGGAGTTAACTTGAAAACTACCGCTTCATGACATCATAAGGTGGAACAGAGCATTTTCAGTTTTGGAGATGTAGACAGACATAATAATAAAGAATGACTCAAACATGTGAATCAAACAAAACACAACTCCAGGTCTGTTTTTGAGGAGGTAACAACATTATAACGTGGCTTAAAGCTCACCAGAGTCAGTTTTGCATAATGTGAATGAAACAAAACACAACTCCAGGCATAATCGTGATGAGAAAACAACATTACTTGTGTTATTTTCTGTTAAATTGCTCCTCCTGTTCACCCGCTTCCTGAACCTGAGCCACTGCAGTTATAAAGGTGCTCTTATTTCTTATGTCTATTATTCTGATGTTGCTAAGGAACATATTCACTCTCGAATTGATTTAAAAAGAACAAATATAACATCAGGGTCTGGGCTCATATATGGACTACATGCTAATAGTGCCTCAATCTTCCTGTTTTGCGGAAGATTAAAAAAACAAAACAAAAACATAGCCTATAAACTATCTCATTCAATGTTGTTGTTTTTTTTCTTACTTTTTCCCCCACATGTGGAAGATATCAAATATATGAAGAACAGAATTATTTAGTAAAGAAAAAAATGAAAAGGCCTATGACAGTTTGGCCAACACATTTCACTAAAACACAGATAAGATTTAAGATTTTACTAAAGATTTGACTTTTCTTTTCCTAATTTGGCAATTTTTAGGTTTAAAATTTGACTTCCTGGTTGGAAATCATTACATCACAATAGGGAATTCAAAAACTGTTACCTAGCAACCATATTGTGTACTGGGCCAAAACTCCTCTAATGTACACAGAGATTATTATTTGACAAATAAAAATATAAGAAAACAAATTATACTTACAAAACCTTACAAAACTTTTTAAAAAAACTCTCCACTTATTGTAATTTTCAACATATTTTTCAACTTTTCTTCACACTTTGCTTCTCAGTTGGTGTAAAACTACAATTTTTATCAAATTAAGTTAAAATTTAAAAATCATCTAAACCTGACATAGCACTTTAAATAACTTTACTAATTAAAAAAAAAAAAAAAATTACAACCAAATCCTCAAATTAACCACCCTTTACTATATACTGTAATTCCACACATTTTACTTCATATATTTGATGTCTTCTGTGTATATCAAATGTATACATATAGAAAAGAAGCATATACATAAAAACATAGAATGAGAGAGTACTGTATATATGGAACTGTATGGGTGAATCTCCAACTATCAAAGAATTTGTATCCCAGGCAGAAATAAGAAAAACAAAAACGCTTTTGTCATTTTTTTATTCATGCTGCACTTACTAGACACAAATACGAACTTACAAAAAAATTATGATAGATAAATTACTATTTTTATTACATAAAATATGGTTTTATATTGAGTGTTTTTGCTGTATGTCCTTTTTTTTTAATTTGACCTTTATTTAACCAGGAAATGTCCCATTGAGATTAAGAACCTCTTTTTCAAGGGAGTCCTGGCCAAGAGGCAGCAGCAAACACAAAAACACAGTTACATATTTACACAGATAAGACATAAAAGTTTAAAAACATTATAAAAAACAAGTGCAGATTGTGGAATTGGTCTCAAAAGCTCTCAGTTTGGATTTGGATTTGTCCCTTGGCCAGGTTTTGGACTCTCAGTCCCTCATAAGACTGAAATTAAATTTGATTCAAAAACTTCACTGACAAATGGCACAGAAATTCTTTATTTTAATGAAAAATATAATGTGCTTGAAAGATATATTAGTATTTTATTTATTTTTCATAAAAAGAACACCTGTCCCTAGGGATCACTGTCATTTCCACCACAAAATGTAACTTTTAACTTTTTTTTAAAACCTTTTAAACCTTTTTTAAAGCTCCATGGAAGGAAGGGAAAAAAGAACAAAATCAAGGTCAAGTTTTACAAAACCAAGAGTAGGTTTATTGGTTGTCATTTCCAAACACCTCATATTTCCTTTGAATGTACAAATAATGAGAAAAATACCACTTTATATTGTGTATTTTGAGTACATTTTATGCTAACTCTAAAACAGAGATTAGCATGCTAATATGTCATGAGATTTTAAAAGAAATGCTAAACATTGTCATTTCCACAACAGTCATTTCCATCACTTTATTTATTGTTATTATTTATTATTATGTATTTAATATTTATATCATCAGTTAATGTGATGAAGTAGAACAACTCAAAATATTCCTAAAAATATGTGTTGGATTTTCTGAAAAATATCATGACCAAATTTGACTGTAGTTGGAGAATCACCATATACAAACATAATATTTGTACATACTACTACTACACAAGCTTCTTTAAGTACGCAACATGATATGCATTATTATAGCGTCATACTAATAGGCCCACTGATAGATACTTGTAGTACTGTTACTGTAGTAGGTCATTGGCTGTACATGGGGGTTTCTTAATAGTACTACAGGGGATATGGTGGTACTGGGGACAGCTGGAGGGTCCGGGGGCAGAATCTGTGTCCCCTCTCTGCTCTTCAATCACTTATCGGGGCTTTTGGGGATCTATTTTTACCCCCTTTCTGTGGAGGCCAGGGCCAGTGCGGCACAGCGGGCAGGGGCGTCGGAAAATGGCATCTTTATGGACCTCATTTCTTCTTTCAGTGACTGGTTTTCATTTCATTCAGATTAGAAGTATTGGATGAAGTACTCGATTTTGTTACATAAAAGATACTGGGGCAAAAACATTACACAAGTAAAAGTAGAAGTATCCCATGAAGAAATTGTAAAAATATCAAAGTACCACAGATTATTTTTTTTTTAGAACAATTACAGGATGAAATGTATTTGTTTTATTTTTAGATGATTTTAGTTGAATTGATTTCTTGATTTTTCTTTGTTTTTTTTTGTTTTTGCGCATTTGGTTTGCTCAAAGTTGGGACGTTAACTCAAATTAAATGTACTAAAAATCAGTCTCAAACCATAAAGAAAAGTACTTTTTACTTTTCAGTCCAGATCTGAAAAGTACAGATACACGCTCTCAAATGTAGTGAAGTAAAAGTAAAAAGTATCCACTGTAAAACTGACTTAAGCAAGTACAGATACCTAAAAATTGTACTGTACTTTAATATTGTATTTTTTGTACTTTTCAGGAAAAAACAACATTGAGTCAAGCAGGTGGCTGGCCCTCTACCAGAAAAGTTACACAGTGCACCTTTAATTTATTAGTCTGTAGTGGTGGAAAATAATGAATTACAAATGTTCCACATCACCAGGCCAAGTTAGAGGTCAGATCTGTGGAGAGGCGACCCCGCTCACAGTGAGAATATCTGTTTTTTTTGGGCATTTCTGAGCCATAAAACCACCTGTAATTGAATAAATATAAGGTAGAGCTGTTTAAAGTCATACTGCGGAACATTCCAGGCAGAGCAGTGACATCTCCAATGACATTTGTAGTGGACCTGTCTCCATGGAGATGTTATTGCTTCGTCTAGAATGTTCCACAGTACAGATTAAACCTGTCGATGAGCAGGTTACAGCACTACGCTACATTACGATTCAGATCTGTGGAGAGGCGTCCCTATTCACAGATGGAATGATGAATAAATGCCAAATGGATATGTTTAAAGTCATACCGTGGAACATTCCAGTCAAAGCAGTAACATCTCCATGGAGACAAGCAGGTGTCAAAAAGTTGCACAGTGCACCATTAATTCCAATTCATTATATTTGATCAATTTTGGGTACTTTTTGATATTTTAATTATTATTATTGGGTCCATCACCTGCTTGTTTCTATGGAGATGTCATTGCTTTGCCTGGAATGTTCCACAATATGACATTAAACAGCTCTGCCTTATGTTTATTCGATTACAGGTGGTTTTATAGCTCAAAAATACTTAGAAAAACAGACATTCTGACTGTTAGCGGGGTCGCCTCTCCACAGATCTGACCTGTAACTTGGTCTGGTTTGGTCTCCATGATGATAGAAAGGTTTAATGCCACACTGTGAAACATTCCAGACAAAGCAATAACATCTCCATGAAGAAAAAACATTGGAAGGAAAGAAAAGTTACACAATCCACGCTTAATTCAGAAATCTATAACTACAAATAAACAATCAAACACAAAAACTCAAATCGTGTTTTCTCATGTGTCCATATCTTTATTTTCTTTGACACAATCGGACATCTACAGTTAAAACACAACATTTGGCAAAATACGATGATTTGGCAAAAACTTCTGATTGCGTCGTTGGTCGTTTCAGTGAGTGTCCTCCGTAGTCTTAAGTCCGGACTGACCGTTCTGTCCAATGTCCGAGCCGGTGGACAGCCCCGGACGGTTCCAGACGGCGGACACTCAGACGGAGGCTACAGCACAGCGCCCCCTTCAGTTCCATTTGTGCAAAAAAGAGAGAAATTCAATGACAGACGTACTACACGGACAGAAACATACCAGTTGTGTCTTAAGTTCACCAGCACATTGAACAAGAGTGGACTGTACAATATTAAGAATGGCGGTTTTAAAGGGGATATATTACGCTAATTATGTTTCAGATTTAAAGGAACTGTAACTGATTTTTACTCTCTGAAAAATGCGAGGAAACCGGACGAGTTCATTTTAAACTCTGCAGTAATTCAAGTACTATAATTACATACCAGAGTGCTGTAATGCTAACAACAACTAGCATGCTAATATGCTAATAGCGCACCAACTTACTTCCTGTTTCGCGGAAAATAAAAACTGTGCATATCTAGATGCAGACAGTGCACAGTGGTCTCATTTTGACCCTTTTTTGACATAAGAGCTGCGTTTATAAATGTACTGCCAGGCCCGTCGACACATATTTGGGGGCCCAGGGCAAGAAGCCTCACATGGGCCCCCCTTTAAAATAAATTAATAGGAAGAGGGTCCAATTCTGGGCCCCTAACTCCCTGGGGCCTGGGAGTTACTGCGCAAAAAAATCTGGTACAGCACCTTTAAATACCACATTAAAACCTCAAAAACAATCTTCAAGTAATCTTTTTCCACATATGGACTGTTTCGAAATTTAAAAAAAACAACAACACTTGGTTTCAAGTCTCTACATCAGCATTTGAAATCAGTAAGTGCTCCCTTCACTTGACCTTCATGACCGTAGTTCTCAGCATCTACATGTATCTCTGTTCATAATGTAATAATAATATTCTGAAAGGCTGCGTTCAACACCACGTCAAAACTGTGAACCTGGAACTAAACCAGGACTAAACCAGGACTAGAGGAGTGCCAAACCAGGTCTAGACCACAATTTAAAGCTGCATTGTGTAACTTTTCTGTTGGAGGGTCTGTGAAATGCTTTTCTCCATGGAGATGTTATCGCTTTGTCTGGAATGTTTCACAATATGGTATTAAACCTTTCTATCTTCATGGAGACCAGACCAGACCAAGTTACAGGTCAGATCTGTGGAGCGACAACTCCGCTCACAGAATGCCTGTTTTTCTAGGTATTTTTAAGCCATGAAACCACCTGTAACTGAATAAATGTAAGGTAGAGCTGTTTCCATTCCAGGCAGAGCAATGACGTATCCATAGAAACGAGCGACAAGGCGACAGACCCTCCACCAGAAAAGTTACACAGTGCGCTTTTAACCAGGAAGCAAGCATGAACGCGGCCTTTGCTGTCATAGCGTTGCCAGCAGAGGGTGTCAGACACCGCATCCGAGTATTCACATGGAAATGTAAACAAAAGAATACATTAAATACCTCTACAAAGTTATGCAAAACAATCAAAAATCTCACGATAAAAGGGTAATATGTCCCCTTTAAGCGACAGCTGAGGGATCGGATGACACCCGTAACAGTCACTCATCGAAGGAGCAGAGAGGGGGCGGGGCTACTGCTACTGTGGCTCCTCCCCTCGCCGCCCGACGCCAAACTCTACACGTTAACACTTCCCAAATAAAAGCCATTAATCTGATGGAAAATAGCCTCTGTCAATACAGTAATATACAACCAGCATTTTAAAGGGATTATATGTAGGTTGGTGATTAAAGGGATATTCCAGGATTTTTGACATGGGGGCTCATTTCCGAGTTAGCCAGAGTGCTGCAGAGATGTGGAGACACTTTTTAGCGAATTTCATGCAGTCCTTCCAGCTGCAGAGTTTTCAGATGCTAGGCTAGCGCAAGTCAATGGTAAATGGTAGCCGGATTTAAATCAGGCTTACCCACTCCATAGTGCACCCAAAACAAGTCAACGCCAGACTGTCGATGTAAATATATGTTGATTGAGTAATTTTTGAAATAAAACTGACTGCGAATAGCATGAATCATTCCATATCTGAGGGACTAGCTTCGCAGCAGCAGCTGAATTTTACTTTACTCTAGTTGGTTGTGAAGTGACCAGTCACGTAAACAGAGAAGCGAGAAAAGTCGTAGTAGGGAAGACCACAGAGTGAAGAGGTGAATTTTAAAAGAACTACCGGGCAAAATGGTTTTTCAGTGTGCATTTAGAAAATGTACAAATAAAGCCACAAAGTTGGGCACCACAAAGTTTTCACAGCTTTCCGGTGCACGATCGAGAAAGGACGTGACTGTGGCTTGTAGCTGCTGGCTTAGACATCAACACACCGGTGGAGACGCTACATAAACAGAAGATTTGCAGTGATCATTTCGGACCAGACGACTACACCAAATCCCTTGGAAAGCCTAGTCTGACAACCACTGCAGTACCACGTGTCTTTCCAAGCGCAAGATCCCGTGATGAAGAACAGGTTTGTACCTTTTTTACCCAAGCTTGCTCCTGTCGTTATGTTAGCCTGCTGGTCGATTGATGAAGACTGTGCTAGAGCTTTTGCTTCACTCTTGTAGTTTACCCAGCTGACAGAAAAGGCATGCACGCTCATAAAGTTGTTGCTAGCCCGTGAACATTCATGTAAAGGTAACGCTATGTGTTATAGCTTGGCAGAGTGGAATAATAGGCTCAAGCTCACATGCGCATGCAATGCAAATTTATGTGTCGTTTCACAGTGACGCGATTTACAGAAGAGATGTTTACACTGTTGAGCACGGAACTGAAAAGACAGCCCTGCATCCAACGAACAATGCAACAACCCGGTTTTCTGTAGCTGTAGCGGGGGCTAACTCACCAACACTCTCTCGCGTTCTGCCCTTTCAACATCCATCTCTCTCAACTCTTCATCTGTATATTCCAAGCATCGGGGAGACCTCCAAACGTGGCCATGTCTGGATTGTAGAACAGGGCAGGCTACTGTACTCTACGGTTAATGATGACAGCTGAAGGTAAACAAATATCAGCTGGAAACCTAACTGCAAGGTGATATCACTCCGCCCATGCCTACTGTAGCTAGATCGGGGGAAAAACGCGCTGTTGCATAAGGACATAAATCCTTTAAAGTACAAGGTTGATTATATTTCTAAAATTGTTCCATCAACACAGACATTTGCATCGACAGTCTGGCATTATAGTTGACTTGTTTTGGGTGCACTATAGAGTGGGTAACCCTGATTAAAATCAGGCTACCATTTACCGTTGACTTGCGCTAGCCTAGCAACTGAAAACTGCAGCTGGAAGGACTGCATGAAATTCGCTAAAAAGTGTCTCCACATCTCTGCAGCACTCTGGCTAACTCGGAAATGAGCCCCCATGTCAAAAATCCTGGAATATCCCTTTAAGAATTAGAAGGAAATTTTGACTTTTTATTTTTCTTTACAGTTTTTACACCGAAAAAATAATATCTAACTCTCGAGGGGGGGCTTGAATTCAAAATATCAATGATTTATTTATTGTTATTTAATTTGATTTCGTTTGTACGCTGTATTTGAAGGTGCGTTGCGTAGCTTTTCTGGTGGAACATCCGACAACTGCTTGTCTCCATGATGAATATTATTGCTTTGCCTGAATGTTCCTCAGTCTGGCATTTCACTTTTCCACTTCAACCAGATTAGGCCACCAAGTTATGGGTCAGATCTGTAGCGAGGCAAGCCCACGTTAAAGTAAGAATGCATGTTTTTTGAGCAATAAAAACACATTTAATAGAACAAACATTTGCTAGTTTAATGCCGTAGCGTGGAACATTCCTGGCACCCTAACTGAAGCAAAGGGGAGCAGTAAAAACCAGAAAAGTTGGGCAGTGCACCTATATTTTTTTTTTTACTTTTTTAAACATAGGCTACAAACAAATATCGTGTTTGGTTTGGTTTTGTACTCACCATTTAATCGTAATACTCTACGTTTCAACAGTGAATGGGTGAGAATAATTTTGTTCGCTAGTGTGCTACACAATCCCAGCTGCTGAATGTGGATTAACGGCATAGTTGTGTTTGTTAAGCTTGAATTATTGCAGTATTCTTGGCACTTGCTACAGGGATTTGGTATCATATCATTATACGCTCACGTTACGGGGCTGACCACATAACACTGATCAGAGCTGGGCTTAAAATCTAAATCAGAATGGAAAATTTGAACGTTTTTGACATATTACGACCTTTTATTTGAATTTATTTTACATCATATACAAAAACCTACCATTATTATTGCCCGTTTTTTGATGATTTGCGATTTTCAACCACATAACACTGATCAGGGCTGGGCTTAAAATCAAAATCAGAATAGAAAATTTGAACGTTTTTTAACATATTACGACCTTTTATTTGAATTTATTTTACGTCATATACAAAAATCTACCATTATTGCCTGTTTTCTGACATTTGGCGAGTTTGAACCACATAACACTGATCAGGGCTGGGCTTAAAATCAAAATCAGAATAGAAAATTTGAACGTTTTTTAACATATTACGACCTTTTATTTGAATTTATTTTACGTCATATACAAAAATCTGCCATTATTATTGCCCGTTTTCTGACGTTTTGCAATTTTGAACTGCATGGAATAGTAAACGGCAGTTATTTCTGCATGGTTCACAGGCAACAACGGCTCAGATTGGATAAAAATGAAATGTTTATGGTAAAAATTATCTTTAAAATCCATACTGCATCATTCTGTTTTTTTTTAGGCTGTAAACAAACAAAAATTAGGTTGAATACCTAATATGAAAATGGAAAAAAAAAAAAAAAAATGCCGTTGCACAATTGTTGCCACAAATTCTACATATAATCCCCTTCACATTGTACATTTCATTCATAGTACATAATACATCCCTTTAATGCCTACTTCCCTTAAATTGCCTTTCTCTGCAATATACTGTATGTTCACAGCTTCTTCAAGTGTCTTTACATCCCGTAACTATGAATTTTAACATTAAAAATATTTACAACAAATTTTACAGCTTTAATTCCACCAGCGTAAGGGAATTTTCCATCCCGGTGTGCATACATTATCTTTGTTAGTGCGCTACTTTGACCCAGCTAATTCACCAACCCTACAGTATGTACAAATCTTACATTGAGTTTCACCAAAATTCATCATAAAAATAACTCTTTTTTTTTTATTTTACATCAATGGCCCCGTGTGGAAATCATAACCTGAAAAAGTGTTTTGAAGTGAAATGCTGTTTTGCATACGATGTTCAGATATTTGAGCGTAGCTGCTGAGTGAGTTTTGAGTTTCTGTGTGTTTGTGAGGCGTGCCGGTGAGTAAACTTAAGCAAGAGTAAACAAAAAGGAGTAAAAATAGTCTCTGCTAAGCCTGGCTAATGCTA
Organism: Paratrypauchen microcephalus; assembly: GCA_036785185.1. NCBI lineage: Eukaryota > Metazoa > Chordata > Actinopteri > Gobiiformes > Gobiidae > Paratrypauchen > Paratrypauchen microcephalus. The sequence continues at coordinate 316,346 of JAVJIX010000017.1, forward strand.
ACTGGACGTTTAGCTAGCATTATTAACCTTTTCTAATGGCAATGCTTCGATATTCTGCAGTGTCCTTCACAAATATTGACACCAGAGTCTGGATTGGGTTCTACACATCATCGATCTGGAATGGCTCTCGCTAAGAGGACGGGGGCGAAATGCCAAAAAAATAAACAATACCACAATTTTCACAGATCACGATTTGGTCATTTCAAATGAACAAACATGGCGACGCAAAATTCATCCCTAGTTTGTGAAAAACGCGCAGAAGGTAAGATGTTTGTGAATTTGTGGACAATGTAAGATGTCTGTTCTTTTCTCTCAACTAGATTTAACTCCAGTTAGATTTTTTCGGCTCGTTTGGCTCTTCTGACGCTTCGGCCGATCAGATTCAAATAGTCACCATGGCGTTCTGCATTTTCAGATCTCTTTAAGTGAGAGCCGTTCCAGATTGATCATGTGTAGAACTCACAGATCAATCTGACACATGATATGACATCTGTCACAGGGATAAGATCATGATTCGAGTTTTACTGACATATCGCCCAATCCTGAGGAGAAAGGTAGAATGTCATGATTCATATCTGGTAGGTTGAAGCTTCACCACAGCGGAGCAAGCCGAGAAATCAAACTTTTGTTAAATCCAGTTGAGAGAAAAGCTTGAATCTTGCAGCCAAAAGCCCTCTTCGGACAGGATTAGTTTTATGGGGTGACATGGGGTGAAGTAATAATTACCAGGGAATTTAGTCCTGTCTGAACGCGCCATGTCCGTAAACATAACGGAGTATGTCTGTGAAATTTACAGCGAGTTTCACCTTCTGTAAAACGGTCTGGAGGAATTACCATAGGTAATATTAATTCCGTGCGAATGCAACCCTCGGTAAAGATGTATGTAATATTTCACCACATCCATTTAAAGAAATAATTTACCGCAATTTTCAAACACAGAGGAGCTTGAAGCGCTTTGTTTTGCCGACAAGCAAAATGATCTACCGGTACTCTCAAACAAACGCACAAGAGGTATAAATGAGTCTTCAGAGGCATGAAACTTTTGCTTGTTTTAGGTAATGTATGCTCTATTAGTCCTGATTATGGGCAATAATTTGCATAGTTCGCTAATATTTCACATAGGCTCATGACTTGCACGGCGACGAATACGTGACGGCAGAGCATAAACAAATAAATATTACGGACATTTCTTGTCCTGTGTGAATGGGGTCATTTATGTTACAGAGGTCCTGTGATAAACCGACATTTACTCTACATCCCCCTGTAAAACTAATCCCGTCCGAATAGAGCTAAAGGGTCTACTGCTGCTTCTGGAGCTGGAGATTCCTACTTGCCAATCGTGTCAATATTACTGCAGGACACTGGTACGTTTTAGGACCGACTGCGCTGCCATTATCTAAGAGAAATCTACGTATCTTTAAGTGGCTCAGAAGACCTTATTCATAAACATCTGGAAATGCATACACTGCCTGTTACTCCTCCTAGCCTAGAGGTTGCCCCTTTAATACATTGTGTACTTAGTAATTTGCCATAACATCACTGCCACTTCGTTTTCGAAAACTGGAGCTCCACTCAGCCACATCCAGTGTCAAAAAACAAAATAATGGATATAGGTGAATAATTTATGATAACGACATGGTTAAGTTGGTTAAGGTTATGGTTAGGGGTCGATAATCAAGCATCAAACCGAAGCGGATGTGGAGTTAATGGAGCTCCTCTCATCAAGGCCCTGACCATCTGCTGCAGCCAGAACCTTCTTGTAGATTTCCATTTTGGATATCTTTTATGAAAAAACTATAGGCCTAATTATTACAAAAGTCAAGTAATTTAAAAAAAACTGGCTCCAGAATGTCAAATTGTCACATTTTCGATGTGTGCACCTTACAGGGTATTGACTTAGAATGACATGTTTTGTTAACATTGAATACAACTCAATTTACATAACTTTGACTCTTATATTTCAGGGTGTCAAATGAGCCGTCTCTAACTGTCATTCCTTTTACTATAATCACGCGCTGTGTCTGTTTGTACTGTTTTCAAAACATTAAAAAAACACAACTAGTTTGTTTATTCCTCACTAGTATGCATTCCGAACATCCTAATTATTCACCTGGAGTTTTGCCTTTACAGTAGTGCTAGCATGCTAACAGCGCACTTCCTAAAATGCTTTATAACTAGAGGCAGACAGCAGACGGAAGTGGATTTCTACCTTAAAGGGATAGTTAGGTTTTTTTTAAAATGTGAATCTGTATGGCATCCCCTTCAGCAGTGTCGTGCATTAAAGGAATAGTAACGTTTTTACAATCTGAACCTTATCTCGGTAATAAAACAACATAATTTATTCACCCATCGTACTTTGATGTCATTTGGAGCATTTCCAGAGATTTTGGAGTTTAGCGATATCCGTTTAACGTGAGTGCTCAGGGCATACTGTTGCGGTCACTAAATAACACAAACTTTAGCACTTTTCAAATGACAAAAGCTCAGTATTAGTCTACACTTTTGTTTGAGTCAAAAGTGGCCTGTAATCCAATATCCAGCCATGGTTTCGATTGGATGACTGGATTAACTGTCCCCGCTAACTTGCCAGACCTACTTTAGTTAGCGCCAGAATCGGGGCAGAACTCGGCTCAGAGGACACTGTCAGGGGTAAGTCAATGTTAATGCACGACACTGCTGAAGGGGATGCCATACAGATTCACATAAAAAAAATAAAAAAACTATCCCTTTAAGAGCTGCTTATCCAAGATACCTGTTATGGGATCAAACTAACTTTGCTCATGTATGCAGAAAAAAACAGGGTCAGACAGATTTCTCCGGCATATTGATAAAATAAAATTTGAATGCTCCAAGAAAAGGTGAGAGAATTAAAACAGCCTTGCATGTTGCTTCAGGCTAATGCTAACCATCACCGTTTGCTAGCTACAACACATGATTCAGCGCGGCTGCCGGTACCATTAGCGATACCATTATAAAAAAAATATAGAAAGAGATAACAGCTACATACGCCCCAAAAATACACAATATGCAATAATACATGTTTCACATTGGAGTGGAGTAAACACTGCATAGGTGACTGCATCACTATCACAGATGGTTTTGTCAGAGAACGCCCCACAGGAATAAATAAGACTTAAATATGACTGAAATGTAGGTTTTTCTATGGTTGACGCTTATACCCAATTTCCCATGTAAGTAAAGTAAAAACAGTGACAAAATTCAAATTAGAATTTACAGTAGTTATAAAAAATAAAATTAAAATTAAAAAACATTTGCAGCACAAAGGAATGTTAAGCAAATAATAAGTTTGAACAGTAAAATGTAGTGCATTGGCTGCAGTTTAAACCATAGACTGGCACTGATAGACAGTGTGTCGTGTGTGGAATGGGAAGCATTTTGAGCTCCAGTTCAAACTGTACTGTAGGCAGCTCTGTGTGATCAAACCCAACAGGAACCATGTAAAACTGTACTGTGCATTTGGAATATGTTTCATTACCATGACAAATGTGGAAGGTGCTGTATGCTTGTCTATCAGTGTTTATGATTTAAACATAATAAATAAAATCTTAAATAAGGCAAAGTAAGGCTTGCAAAGAAAAACTATGTCTGGCCGTTCATTTGACACAGAAAATTAATGATCCTTCACATACTGAGAACACAAGTTAACCAACTAACCCCAACACTAGCACTACTCTTTAGTATTCTCACCCCCTCCCGTAGTCCTAACCCCAGTACCACTTGTCCAGGTTATTGACGGCCTTGTACTCCTTGTGCCTTCGCAGATAGTCACAGGCCAGGCATGAGTGCTCGGCCCAAAAGAGGGCCTTCTTTACTTTAAAGTGTCGCCTCCAGTCGAAGTACCTGAGGTACATCTCCTCATTCTTGTCCAGCAGCAGTAGGTAGTCTGCCAGCTCTTTGGGCGAGCTAAAGTCATCAACATGGATGAAGGCGTCCCCCTGGAGGAAGTTCTCATAGTTCTGCCTGGGGGGGCCCAGGACCACGGGCACTGTGCCCACAGACAGGGGATTGTACAGTTTCTCTGTGATGTAGTCCTTGTGGATGGAGTTCTCAAAGGCCAGGTAGAATTTGCAGCTGGCCATGGTGGGGAAATAGTCCTGGTCAGAGATGTACTCTCCAAAGGCCTGTCCATAGGCGTGCACCTCAATGTGCTTGTAGAGCTCATTGTAATACTTGACCCGTACGTGGTCCTGGTTCCAGTTGCTGACGATCCAGCAGATGAGCTTGTTCTTACTGGGGGGTACAAATTCTTCATCCCCCTCGGCTGCCACAATGGACCCATAAGGCACTTGGATGTCGGCGTCCTGACGGTAGTTCAGCGTCAGGTTGAACAAGTTCTCGATCCCCGGCAGCTGGGACGAGTGAGACGGAGACTCCAGGTTCATCCAGATCCACTTCTGGAAAGAGGGCCTCTGCAGAGGGGGCAGGTTGGACAGGTCTGTGCAGATGTCGCGGTGGTGGATGACCACGCCATCGGACTTGTTGTACAGGTTGCGGTCGGCAGTGATGAGACAGCCCTCGATGTTGAAGAGTGAGCTGCACACACCCAGGTCATATGTCTGTCCGAAGGGCCAGAGCCACACCAGCACCGTGGTCATGTTCTTGTCACTGCGTGTGGACAGCAGGCTCTTCACACGCTCTGTGGACACGGTGGACTCCACGGGGCCTGATAGCCAGCTGGTGGCAGGCTTAAAATACATCAAAAACAGAGTGACAAAGCATCCCAGGACAAAGGTGGCGATTAGGAGGGGTCTCAGGATCCTGTGGAAGGGTGCAGAGGGCATACTCTGGCCTGGAAGGACACAACCATCAGAAATGCACATGAGAGCGGCATCCAAAACACTAAAGACAGTTCAGTTAAAGCAGTCATCAAATGTGGAGGCATAGTCTGGCAGCTAAGTTGTACTGTGTCCTGCAGATCCCATCTGCTCCTGCACACACCTGAGGCTCTTAAGTAAAGCTGTAGTGTATACATGGAAGCACCAATGGGACACAAAGGACAATAGTGTCCATAAGGTTGTATTTACACTAGTGAATACACTAGTATTATTGTTAAGCAACACTGAGGAGTTAACACTGTGTTTGTGGACAAGAACAGGCCAGATGGAATTTTTAGATGTGACAAAAATGGAAATATAGAAACAAATCCTACTCCACACTACAATCTGCACTGATTAAATAATGATAGTCTGACATATATTCACGGTCCCTCCTCTGTACTATATATTCACTCTCGCTTCTTCATCAATATGTTCTCTATGTGTTTTTGTTATACAGACCTGGGGGATTGGACAGCTGAGTGGAATCCGAAAGAGCTAGGTGCCAGGCGGAGAGCGAGGGGTCTACATGGGGCCGTGGGCGGGATGGGTGGTCCCTGTGCTGCAGCGCTCATAGAGGGAGCATTGAGGCCGGTGCTGGGGTCTCTGGAGGGGGTTACCGGAGGAGCCTAGAAGGGCCCGGGGGAGCTAGAGTGGGAGAGCCGATCTCCGCTGGATGGGTCGCCTGAGAAGTGCCTCCTGTTGGTTAGCAGAGAAGAGAGAATCAATAGATTGCGTTCACGTTTTAAACAAACAAAAATTGTACTCAAGCATCAAAATAATATGACTAGTAGGGGTACAAAGTAATGGTTCAAGAAATGACTAAAGTAAAGCCCGTCACAAACTACAGGATTTTAAAGAAAAAAATGCAGGCCACAGACACGAGGAGAATCGTATTAGTTTTAAAAGTGCAAAGAAGGCAGTGAAGAGACCGTGCACTACAAGCCAAGTCATGAGCTTGCGTCTGCTGTTTCTTGTCTATAGTAAAACGACTCGCTTTGAGACTCTAAAGTGCTTGGATATTACTCAGAGCACTGCACTTCTACTTTACTCTAATCAAAAATGTATTAGTAATTCACTAGCAAGAACCACGTCACGACAATGAAATACGATAAAGATACAGCTCTGGAAAAAAATAAGAGACCACTGCAAAATGATCAGTTTTTCTGATTTTACTACTTATAGGTATGTGTTTGGGCAAAAGGAACATTTTTGTTTGAGTCTATAAACTACTGACAACATTTCCCCCAAATTCCAAATAAAATATTATCGTTTAGACCAGGTGTGTCAAACTCATTTTAGTCCGGGGGCCATATCCAACCTACTTTGATCCTAAATGGGCCGGATCAGAAAACTCATGGCATATATACCCCAAAAATAGAAATAAATCCAAATATTTGTCCAGAGAAATGCAAATCTATTACAGAAGTCTTTTTTATTCTTTTACAAAATATTATAATATTATGAACAACCTGAAATTTTAAGAAAAATGCACTTTCAACACAATGTTTTAACATGAACTTGTTTGCATTTCACAGAATTTAGTCATGCTTTAGTCTTCATTTGTGTTGCGCTGGAGACGCTGCTATGCTAAACTGCACATAAAAGAAAATTACCAATATTTTAATAGAAAATTAAAATATAATTACAATATTTTAATAGAAAATCAGCCGAGGGCCAGATTAAAGGTCTTGGAGGGCCGGATCTGGCCCACGTTGCACCACGTTGTGCAACAGGGGAACTCCCTTCCCGGTGCGTAACAGGGATTCCCCTGGCAGCGTGCTGCGTGATTCGACTGTATTCTTCCGCACTGGAAAATAGTTCCCACCCAAAATGACCAAGTCAAGCTCTCCGTGTTGATTTGCACATTTATTTGCACTCGATATGAATGCGCACTACACAGAAAGTAATTGGGAAACGCATCGAGCAAATTAATTCCTTTTGGCTGAAATCTTTCTCTGGCGACGTTAGACTCCAGTCTAACGCGGAGGAGCAGCAGATACCGCGGCGGTCAGTGCTGACAGACTCGGACAATGGCTGGGTGAGCAGGAAAACGCTTTCCACCACTTATTTTAGTCTCTGGACTGTGGGGAGATGCCCAAATTTGACCTGGTGGTGGCATATCCCTTTAAAACAACATAATACTAATGTTTACACCAGGCATGTCCAAACTATGGCCCGTGAGCCAAATGCGGCCCTCAGACAAATTTTTCTTGGCCCTCAGCTTCCAGGTGAATTGGCCCAAATTACCATGAGCAGAACTTTTGACTGCAAATTCTTTGAAAATCTACCTTGATAAGATTTAATATGTATTGTGTGGTTTTGAGGATCTTAGCATGAATAATGTGGCCATACCTGCTTGTCAAAGCCTGATCTCATCAGATCTCAGAAGCTAAGCAAGGCAGGGCCTGGTTAGTACTTGGATGGGAGACCAGTGGGAATTCCAGGTGCCACAGTGGGGCGCCAGTCGCAAAAACTGTTGTTGTGTCCTTAGGCAAGACACTTCACCCACATTGCCTAGTATGAAAGTGGAGTATGCGTGAGTGTTGGTGAAGGTGGTCGGAGGGGCCGATGGCGCAGATTGGCAGCCTCGCTTCTGTCAGTCTGCCCCAGGGCAGCTGTGGCTACAAAAGTAGCTTACAACCACCAAGTGTGGAGTGAATGAACAATGAACTGTAAAGCGCTTTGGGTGTCATGAAAGGCGCTATATAAATGCTATGAATTATTATAATTAATTATTATTAATAAAGGACTGATATCTCATTCTAACGTGTTAAACATGCATATAATATATGCATGTTTAACTGTACAGTCAATAATTGAAATAATATTTCAATTATTGACTGTACTGAGCACCAGTCTATGGCCCTCGATCGGCCCTCTGCTTCGTCTATGTTTAGATATGTGGCCCTTGATGAAAAAAAATTTGGACACCCCTGGTTTACACTTAAGAAGAGTTCAGAAATCAATATTTGGTGCAATAACCCTTATTTTTAATCACAGCTTTCATGCGTCTTGGCATGCTCTCCACAAGTCTTTCACATTGTTCTTGGGTGACTTTATTCCACTCCTGGTGCAAGAACTGAAGTAGCTCAGCTTTGTGTTTGTGTTGGAATTCAACAGACGCTGGAATGGAACGGCTGTAATACATGTAGAGATGCTGATTTCAGAAAAAAATGCAGTGGTCTCTTATTTTTTTTCCAGAGCTGTATTTATTGACGGTGGGCAGATGCGATGGCTGGGGGGCTCCGTCTCCAATCCAAAATGGTCACCCGGCTGATTCAGAACCCTCCTTAAAGATGATGTCTTCGGGCTGAAGGATGGACGAGAGACACGAGAGCTGACATGGACGGTGTTGTCGGGACAGGCTGTATAAATGGGGCTTCTGGGTAATTGAAGGCGCGGTCGAGATGAGCTGTGGTTAGATGGCGAGGAGGTTGAGGCGTATTAACTCTACTTAATGTGGTGCAATATTTCAAATAGTTCTACGGTAGAGTCACAATCGCTAATCGGCAGCAACGTCATCCCAAACAGACACACACGAGGATCTACGCTCATCTTTTTACTTTTGAAGATGTTTTATTTAGTGTCATTATTTGCGGAGGACAAATTCAGTGGATAAGGTGGATGAGAAGGCTGCAGTTTAACATTACAACTGTACAAGAAGTGAGTCTTTATTTTCCCCGGGTTTGTATCTTCACTCCATCTGTGGTGATATTTTGTGCCCAAGATATGAACGAGCAGCTCAGAGTAAAAAAAAAAGGACCCCAAAAAAATGAAAAAACTAAATTGACAAAAACTAAATCTAAACTAAAAGGAGCTGTACAAGACAATCATTTCATTTTGTCGACAAGTAACTTACTCACTGTGGGAAGAGAAACCAAAACTTTTAAGTAAAGCGTACTGCATACAGACCCCCCAGGATTTCGCGGGCATTTTTTGTGATTGTTGCGGGCTAAAATGCCTGAATTTGCAGGAGCTTTTCCAAAAAGTTGCAATGAAAGTTGCGGTGCTTTTAAGGATTTTGTTGCGATTTTGTTGCGGGAGGAAGTGAAAGTTGCGATAAATAGTTGCGATTTTCGCTTTTTGTAATTAAAATTGAATAATATTTTGAATACTGAGTTATTACTGACAAAGAATAATACAAAGACACAGAGATCACAGATATGGTCCTAAAACAACCTTACCAACATCGAAAATAAATTACTACTAGGAGGGGAACTGTTTTGCGCGGTCTTTTGCTGTTATTTTTGTGGGCAAATGGCGCCGCAGACATGTTTCTTTGCCATTAGAAGCCGTGTCCCAATTCCCAGAGCGCGCGGCTCGGAGCGTGGCCCGAAGGGCATGTGCGTCACACATTTCGACAGAACACCGGTGCGACGACTGCTGTCCCACTTCTTTTTTGTCCCATGCGCAGTTAACACGCGGTCCGAAGACTTTACTCGTTAAGCGGTCCGCGGACTGCAGTCGGGGCTGAGCAAGTGTGCACCGCCTTGACTGCAGTCTGAGCCCCCTTCGGGCCACGCTCCGAGCTGTGCGCTCTGGGAACTGGGACACGGCCGCAGTTTCGTTTTGTCACACGGAAGTAAAGCAGAATGTGGCGGCTTCCAAACTCAAACCTTTTAGCCACCGAGAATATGAGGTTGGGTCCTATGGCTCGCAGATTTGTGACACGCAAAGAGGAGGCTGTGGTGACAGATACGCTGAGATCCAGATATGTTTTGTGCATTTATTACAAAAAGAGCGCACACAGCTATGACAGCGCAGCAGGATGAAATGGAACTCATGAAAACCAGCAGGATGAACAGATTAACGTGAAAGATGAATGAATGGTTTGCGTTTAACAAAAAATACGGCTACACCCCAACCCTGACTCTCTCCTCTGTGTGACACGTGAGCGCGCGCTTTTACACGCACACACTTCCGTACGTGCACACACCCACACTCACGTGACCCACCGCCTCTGCCGCATACACACACAAACGCACCGTGCACCTCATCTCAGGTATGTCTCCTACACAGAAGGAAGCTGGTCGGCGTTCAATACGTCGCCGATGATTGGTCAAAATTAGTAAAAATTGCGGGAAAGTTGCGGTGATTGGTCAAAATTGCAACACCGCCCTGAATTCGCGGGGATTGGCTGAAGTTGCGTTGAAGTTGCAAATCGCAACATCGCGAATTCCTGGAGGGTCTGTGCATATTCCTCAAGTAGGAGTAACAGTATTCCGCTACAAAAGCACTGAAAAGTACAAGTCCTTTAAAATGTTTCTGAAGTAAATATATCTGAGCATTACCCACCAAACCAAATAATAATTTGACAAGATAAACAGACCTAAAACCAAGTCTCCAGTCCAAAACCTGCTTGCCCTCCCCAAAACACAAGTGTGGTCTTTCAGATGCAGCTAATATTTCCACCTTCTCTCCATTATTACTGCGCCGAACCTTGAACATTGATTGAAATAATCTAATCTCAGTTACAACATCTATCAGAAATGAAACACTATAAAGTCTGCAAAACCGGATGATTGTCTCAGCAATTTGAAACAAGAAATGCATTAGACTTTTTCATTTCAGTACAAGCAAGTTTCGGATATTCTCCAGGAAGCAAACTGTGCTCTGAACTCCTTGACCTGCTCTGTAAATCTTCATTTACACTGAATAAGTCTGAGCGATTTATACGTTAGGTCTATGTAGAGGCTTAGGCTACGTTTATATGATGACCGTCTGAGCAGAAGACGCAAAAGTGGTGTCGTGTCTTCACTTTTTATTCCGCGTTTAGACGGGTGTTTTTGGGAGGAAATCTGCGTGCATACGGTGGCGCTAAAGTGTGTGAAATTCAATTGGGTATGCATGCCAGGCGGCTAGGTGGTGCTGTGATACATTATCACTATGTCCGTGCACATGTGTAGAATCTTCCTTCTTCTCATCTGCGCCACGAAAAGCAAAACAAAACATGACTACCAGCAGCAAAAAAATCTCTGTGGTCAGACAAAGAAGTTGAACTATTGCTTCAGACCACGTTAGACTACAAAGCAATGAAGGTGCAACATATACTATATGTACGCATGTACAGGGCTCTCAAGTTTTGAGCGGGGTCGTGCGTGTGACTGTAATTTCCGAGGACGGGGGGGGGGGGCGGGACATTTTTAACGGATTCATGTAAGAGTCTGGTTAATGCACCGGGCCCGTGTCTCACCGCGTCTCACCGCGACTCACCACGGGCAGTTCGGCTCTGGGCCGCGCGTATTCCGCGCGTAATCCGTCGGGGGGGACACGTTACGCACAGACGGAGACACCGGGACCGGAGTCGGTGCGTCTCAGAGGAGACGTGGCACCGGGACCGGGGCACCGGGACTGAGGCTCAGGACGTGCGCGTCTGCTCCGGCCTCCGCTCGGACCGCACGGTCGGGAGCAGACGCGCCGTCCCCCCCTCCCCCTGCTCCCCCGGAGCTCCCCCGGAGCAGGGGGAGGGGGCGGCGCTGAAAACGCGCAGAGCCTGCATAAACTAAGCCACACAGACCGATTTTCTGGGCACAAAAAAATAAAAAAATGACACAAATCAGCGTGAGAAATGCCATGTGTGGCGTGTGCGCGTGTGAATACGTCGAATTGCGTGTGTCACACTCTCAATGCGTGAGCCTTGAGAGCCCTGCATGTATGTGACGTAAACGTGTACGCGACATCAGCAGATTTGACCAGAGTTTTGCGTCTTGGGCAGTGTAGACGAAAACGCTACGGCGGAGCGTATTCAAGTATTCCACTTTGGAGGGCGGTTTCAGTTTTTTGCATTTTTAAGCCCCCAAAACGCCGTCACCGTCTAAACGAAAGGCACTTCCGATAAAATATTTTGTCGTTTTTACCCCTAAGAGTTCTCGTGTAAACAGATCCTTAAAGGTCCATTGTGTAACTTTTCTGGTGAATGTATTGTCAAATCCTTTTCTTCACGGAGATGTTATTGCTTTGTCTGGAATGTTTCACAGTATGGCATTAAACCTTTCTATCTTCATGGAGACCAAACCAAAACAAGTTACAGGTCAGATCTGTGGAGAGGCGACCCCGCTCACAGTCAGAACGCCTGTTTTTCTAGATATTTTTGGGCTACAGAACTCTCTGTAATTGAATAAATGTAAAGTAGAGCTGTTTAATGTCATACTGTGGAATATTCCATACAAACAAGCAGGTGATATTCAGATATTTTCTTCACATTTATGCAGATCTTTCCCAGTCATTCACACATCAATTTTCAAGGGTCCAACACAGGACAAAATGGAACTCTGGAACGGATGGAACTTCTGTTGGCTTTATCCCCCCAAACTCCAGTGAGATCTGGTGAACTCTTTTGCTCATTTATACAGCTCTGGAAAAAAATAAGAGACCACTGCAAAATGATCAGTTTTTCTGATTTTACTACTTATAGGTATGTGTTTGGGCAAAAGGAACATTTTTGTTTGAGTCTATAAACTACTGACAACATTTCCCCCAAATTCCAAATGAAAATATTATCGTTTAGAGCATTTATTTGCAGAAAATGACAAATGGTCAAAATAACAAAACAAGATACATGTTTTCAGACCTCAAACAATGCAAAGAAACAAGATCAAATTCATTTTAAAACAACATAATACTAATGTTTACACTTAAGAAGAGTTCAGAAATCAATATTTGGTGCAATAACCCTTATTTTTAATCACAGCTTTCATGCGTCTTGACATGCTCTCCACAAGTCTTTCACATTGTTCTTGGGTGACTTTATTCCACTCCTCGTTGAAGGAATATCAATAATATAAACACCAAGTGACTTGCTTGAATATCACTTACATTACTTAATGTTTATAGGGAACACTGAAAATCACATATGGATTATATTATTTGACTTCGGGAGTTAATGTGTGCCAGGAAGGGAGATAGCAAGGTTTGGGAGTTCTGTGGAATGTATGACAGGAAGGATCTGGTTCTGGTGAGCGCGCTGTGGAAGAAGGCAAGACAAAGAAGACTGGGCGGATGTGGACCGGAGCAGAAGGCGGATCCTGAATCAACATATTATTTGCATATTGTATTTTATCTGTGTGTGAGGGAGGAGCAAGTTGTCAGTTTTGCTGTTCCTAGTGTAAGACTTATTACTGTAAGCTCTAGGGGAGGCTGACCCAGAGGTCTGCTTTAGACTTTCTGTTAGGGAAATAAACTTTTGATTAATTTGACATTTTTGAATCTTGGTCATCTTTAGAGAAGAACGCACTATACATTCAACATCTTTGTGTTTGTGTTGGAATTCAACAGACGCTGGAATGGAATGGCTGTAATACATGTAGAGATGCTCATTTCAGAAAAAAATGCAGTGGTCTCTTATTTTTTCCAGAGCTGTAAATTAAACTGCTTAAAGGAAAAGTAACGTTATTTTACAATCTGAGCCTTCTTTCGGTAATAAAACAAGTCGTTTGACTCACCCATATCACGTTCGTGTCATTTGGAGCTGTTTGGTGAAAGTTATTTTGTAGCGTATCCGTTAGCATTTGTATTCGGGGCATCACTTTGCGGTCTCCAAATAACACAAACTTTAGCACTTTTCAAATCATAGAAGCCCGATGTCTTAATGTAAGATTTCGTTTGAAGCAAAAGTGGCCTGTAATCCGAGATTTATCCATAGTTTTCAGCTTTGCGTTTCATGTTTGGGTCCCGGGAGCTGATAGCACAGTCCGCGCATGCGCACTGGCCTCCTCATCTACTCGAAAGTATGGCTAAATCTCGGATTACAGGCCACTTTTGCTTCAAACGAAATCTTACATTAAGACATCGGGCTTCTATGATTTGAAAAGTGCTAAAGTTTGTGTTATTTGGAGACCACAAAGTAATGCCCCGAATACTCATGTTAACGGATACGCTACAACATAACTTTCACCAAACAGCTCCAAATGACACCAACGTGCTATGGGTGAGTCAAACGACTTGTTTTATTACCGAAAGAAGGCTCAGATTGTAAAATAACGTTACTTTTCCTTTAATATTGAACCAATCGCTATTTTTACCATGTGTAAAAAAAACTCTTGAGAACTTTTAACTATGTTATTGTTTCCTCTTCTCATTTACCCTCTCCAAGTTGGATTTGGAGTGATTCGTGCATGTTTAATCTCTTATTTTCAAGACGCCATATTGCAGATCAGTCCTCGTTTTCACCTCTACCGGCATACACCGCTGCTCTGTACTTACTTTGTTCTCCGGTTTAATTTTCTAAATCTGTGATACACGTAGGATTCGGCTCGTCGCGTTGCCGTTTTGGTACAAAGGAAACAAAATCCTCTGCTCGCTACCGTGATCTGCAGCTATTCACAGGAGGGGCAATCACCATGCGACGCTTTGTTGTGACCTTTACGGCAACATCAGCTCCCATTGGGCACCATGGGGTTTCCAACACGGAAGTCAGGGGAATTGTTTCTTTTAATAAGTCGTTTTAGATGAATATTGTGATTTAAAATGTCCAAATGGCAGGCAAAAGCAAGCACAAAAGGTCCTCTTTAAAGTTGCATTGCACAACTTTTCCAGTGGAGATGTTATTGCTTTGTCTAGAATGTTCTGCGGTAAAGATTAAACCTTACTATCTCAAGGGTGACAGCTATAGCTACGTTACAGGTCCCAGAGAGAGTATTTTTCAGCAATCGAAATGCCCTTAATGCTAGATAGATGTGTTTAATGTCACAGTGTGGAACATTCCAGGTAGAGCAATAACATCTCCATGGAGACGAGCAGGTGACGGACCCTCGATCAGAAAAGTTGAGCATTGCACCTTTAAGAAAAACAGAAGAAATAAAAAGTGAAAGTTGCTGCTGATAATGTGTTTGTGTCCTTTAGAGTCACTGTGGTACATCAGCTGTAAAATGTGTGCGTCTGGTACAGGACCGGCACTAGTACTGGCCAGACTGACGAGCCAAAGACCGAACCAACAGGGAATAAAGCAGGACTAAATAAGAACTAAACCACGACTGAACCAGGACTGAACCAGGACTGAACCAGGACTGAACCAGGACCGAACCAAGACTGAACCAGGACTGAACCAGGACTAAACCAGGACTGAACCAAGACTGAACCAGGACTGAACCAGGACTGAACCAGGACTAAACCAGGAATAAACCAGGACTAAAACAGGACTAAACCAGGACCAAACCAGGACCAAACCAGGACTAAACCAGGACTGAACCAAGACTGAACCAGGACTGAACCAGGACTGAACCAGGACTGAACCAGGACTAAACCAGGAATAAACCAGGACTAAAACAGGACTAAACCAGGACCAAACCAGGACTAAACCAGGACTAAACCAGGACTGAACCAAGACTGAACCAGGACTGAACCAGGACTGAACCAGGACTGAACCAGGACTGAACCAGGACTAAACCAGGACTGAACCAAGACTGAACCAGGACTGAACCAGGACTGAACCAGGAATAAACCAGGAATAAACCAGGACTAAAACAGGACTAAACCAGGACTGAACCAGGACTGAACCAGGACTAAACCAGGACTGAACCAAGACTGAACCAGGACTGAACCAGGACTAAACCAGGACCGAACCAAGACTGAACCAGGACTAAACCAGGAATAAACCAGGACCGAACCAAGACTGAACCAGGACTGAACCAGGACTGAACCAGGACTAAACCAGGAATAAACCAGGACTAAAACAGGACTAAACCAGGACCAAACCAGGACTAAACCAGGACTGAGCTAGGAGTGATCATGACTAAACCAGGACTAAACCAGGCCTGAGCCAGAACTAAACCAGGACTGAACCAGGACCGAACCAGGACTGAACCAGGACTAAACCAGGACTGAACCAAAACCGAACCAGGACTAAAGCAGGACTAAATAAGAACTAAACCAGGACTGAACCAGGACTGAACCAGGACTGAACTAGGACTAAACCAGGACCGAACCAAGACTGAACCAGGACTGAACCAGGACTAAACCAGGACTAAACCAGGAATAAACCAGGACTAAAACAGGACTAAAACAGGACCAAACCAGGACTAAACAAGGACTGAGCCAGAACTAAACCAGGACTGAACCAGGACCGAACCAGGACTGAACCAGGACTAAACCAGGACTGAACCAGAACCGAACCAGGACTAAAGCAGGACTAAACAGGACTAAACCAGACCTGAGCCAGAACTAAACCAGGACTGAACCAGGACTTAACCAGGACTGAGCTAGGAGTCATCATGACTAAACCAGAACTGAACCAGAACCGAACCAGGATTAAACCAGGACTAAAGCAGGAATAAACCAGGATAAACCAGGACTGAACCAGATCTGAACCATGACTAAACCAGGACTGAACCAGGACTAAACCAAGACTAAACTAGGATGAAAAGGACAAAACCAGGATAAACCAGGACAAAGCCAGGCCTTAAGGACAAAACAAGGACTAAACCAGGACTAAATCAGGATTAAACCAGGATTAAACCAAGATAAAAAGGACAAACCAGGAATGAACCAGGACTAAACTAGGACTAAACCAGGACTAAATCAAGATTCCCATGGGACTTTAAATTAAAATGCACATTTAATCCCAGATACCCTACACATAATTTCCTGTTCTATGACACCAATATTTCATTTGTAAACTAAAATATATAAATAAACTAAACTAAAATATATTTAAATATACCAACATTTTAAACCATGAGATTAAACAAGATGGAGATGTGGGGGTAACGGTAAATAATAAGTATAATTCTGTAACCTAATCTACATTTCAACGAGAAGTAACAAGTTCAAGTTTACATAACACAATAACACAACAGTATCGCCTGCTCTGATTGGCCGGAGCTCAGGGAATATGCAAACTACCAAATATGCAAACTACTAAATATGCAAACTACTGATTTCACTTTTACACTTGTCTTTTGTGTTTATATTTACACTCAAGTTTTGCATAAAACTGTGAGCTCAAATACTCAAATAATCAAAAAGACAGTACTAACCACTAGTATTTTTCATGGGTACTTTTTTCTTTTAAAGTGATAGTAAGTAACTTTCTGGGGTTGTTTCCATCGAAATAGAACGTTACTTTGGATCTCCATGAAGATAGATGAGTTTTATGCATTAATGGGAAAACTGTTCTTAATGACAACATTAAGAACCAGCGCCAGTCACTGAAACCAGGACCAAACCAGGACCAAACCAGGACTGAACCAGAGCTAATCCAGGACCAAACCAGGACTAATCCAGGACTGAACCAGGACTAATCCAGGACCAAACCAGGAATAATCCAGGACAAAAACCAGGGCTAATCCAGGACCAAACCAGAGCTAATCCAGGACCAAACCAGGACTGAACCAGAGCTAATCTAGGACCAAACCAGGACTAATCCAGGACTGAACCAGGACTAAACCAGGAGTAATCCAGGACTGAACCAGAGCTAATCCAGGACCAAACCAGGAATAATCCAGGACAAAAACCAGGGCTAATCCAGGACTGAACCAGAGCTAATCCAGGACTAAACCAGGACTAATCCAGGACTGAACCAGAGCTAATCCAGGACTAAACCAGGACTAATCCAGGACTGAACCAGAGCTAATCCAGGACTAAACTATAACTAAACTATACTATAACTAAACTAAACTATAACTAAACCAGGACTAGAGAACAAAAGAGAACTAAGATAAAACTAACCAAGGACTAAAGAACAAAAACAGGACTGAACTAGAACTTAACCAGGATTTAAGGTCAAAACCAGAACTAAACCTCATCTCATGAAGCAGCTTTGTTCCTCATTATTTACCAGATAAGAGAGTTATGCTGTCGGGGTAAAGCAAACAACAACTAGCATGCTAACATGCACTTCCTGATTATGGTAAACATGAAATGCTTTAGATTTAGATGCAGACCGCACACAGCAGACTTACTTTGGTAGTGGCTCAGTGGTTAGAGTGTTCATTAACCCAGAAGAGAGATCACATAACCATCCAAACGCCAAAAGGACAGACTGCACCAAGAACAGAAACACGGAAAATCCACTCAGTACCACACTCTTCGGTCAGTTTTATTGTTTGAGGAAGTGGAGTGAAATGCTAAATGATCTCCATGCAGGGGTGGAGTTAATTCACCTCAATAATACCAGTGTCACATCATGGATCTGGTTTCGCAATGAAACAGCAGTTCGTACATAATCCATAGAAATGGCATGAAAGAGCTTGAGCCTGATACAGATGGACACAGCGCTTCACCTGGACGGCAGCAGCACTTTTTCTGCGTGTAGAACATGGATGATGCCCTCGTGTGGGGTTAATATGTTAAAATACGTGACCTTAAAAAGTCCATTCAGAGGTTGGCCAAAGAAATCAGATGTCTTAGCTCAGATTAGTCCAGATTTTACACTGACTGAGGAACAGGTTTTTACAGATGAAGTCATTACCCTGAGTCGATAATTACCCTTAAAGGAAAAGTAACGTTATTTTACAATCTGAGCCTTCTTTCGGTAATAAAACAAGTCGTTTGACTCACCCATATCACGTTCGTGTCATTTGGAGCTGTTTGAAGAAAGTTATGTTGTAGCGTATCCGTTAGCATTTGTATTCGGGGCATTACTTTGCGGTGTCCAAATAACACAAACTTTAGCACTTTTCAAATCATAGAAGCCCGATGTCTTAATGTAAGAATTCGTTTGAAGCAAAAGTGGCCTGTAATCCGAGATTTATCCATAGTTTTCAGCTTTGCGTTTCATGTTTGGGTCCCGGGAGCAGTCCGCGCATGCGCACTGGCGTCCTCATCTACTCGAAACTATGGCTAAATCTCGGATTACAGGCCACTTTTGCTTCAAACGAAATCTTTCATTAAGACATCGGGCTTCTATGATTTGAAAAGTGCTAAAGTTTGTGTTATTTGGACACCGCAAAGTAATGCCCCGAGCATATGATACAGCACCATGTTAACGGATACGGGATCATTACTAGAACAGAACGGCTCAACATAAGTTCTGCGATACTGCTCCAATTGACAGAAAAATGCTATGGGTGAGTAAAACTACTTGTTTTATTGCCGAAAGAAGGCTCAGATTGTAAAAAAAACGTTAATTTGCCTTTAAATATTTACATGACTCCACCTAATTTATGCAGATCGCATTGGTAACAGTGGTGCTGAAAACTATTTCTTCTGTTGTTTTTTGTTTTGTTTTTTGTTTTGGTTCATTTCCAGAGCGTTGTGTTTTTGCTTTGAACCACAAACACGTCCACACTGCCGGCGTTTGTGATCAGTGTTACCAGGACAGTATCATGTGAATACTCAGAAAACTAAAGGATTATTTGAAGAAGAACATCAGTCGTCTTTGGAGAACATGAAGAGAAGAGCTCAACTAACACTGACATTGATTGTGATGGCATATTTACCATGACCAGCTTGATTCTGTGGATGAAGAAAGGGCCGAAATGAAGTAATGAGAAAACAACTGTACCGAGACTAATGGCAAGCCGTTTTAACATTTAAACGCTAAGATGGATATGTGTTGAGGATATCTCTAACTCAAATTGCCTAGTTAAAAAGAAAATTTCAGATATCCACAACAACATTTTTCCTCACCGTAATTGTAATTTTAGATATCCACAACGACGTTCTTCCCAGGGCAAATGATGTCTCTTTTACAATTCATTTGTATGGGTTTCCTAATTACGGATATCCACAACGTAACTTACAGATATCAGAACTGAATTATAGATATCTGTAATTCCGGTCTGAAATTTGATTCTGACTAGTCATAACTCAAGTTCAAGATATCTTTAATTTATCTCAGTTTACGATATTACGACGGAGCATTTCCACATGGCATTTCCCTGCAGGCTGTTAATAGAAAGTTAATTTATCAGTACGATAGCCAAAATGCATTTTAGCATCTAGTGAAACGTTTGTTGAAAATTAAATTAACAAAAACTCATTTTAACACTGACGGTTGTTTAGCTTTAGGGACAAATGTCTTTTTGGACGGATTGGTGCGCCACTCGTAGCTCAAGACAACGCGGTGCTTCCTGTATCACGATGTCACAATGACTTTTGAGATCTTTAACTTTCAAAGTGCATCGTCAAAACTGAATAACAGATATCTGCATTTGTCATTTATGATGTGTGATGAGTTGAATGTCGTTTTCAACTATGTAATTGCAGATATCTGTCGTTTCGTCTAGTCAAAATTGGGTTACGGATATCTCAAATGACAATTCCGACTGTCCAAAATTAAACTGCACCAAGTCGTAAAGACGTTGTTGATATCTACAATAGTTCCGGATACCAAACTTAGCGTGGGGCGGCCGTAGCTTAGTTGGTAGAGCGTTTGTCCGCTGATCCAGAGGTTGGCGGTTCGAATCTTGACAACATCTTGAACAATGGGTTGCATCATGCGACGTGGTGCCGTCCTCCCATGGACCCACCACCTGCGGGGGGAAGGGGGTCCATGGGGGCTGGTGTGCCATGATCTGGGCAGTGGACCTGGACCATTACCAGGTTTCGACCCGAAAATACGGAGAAAGCGGAAGAAAATGAAAAAAAAAAAAAAGCCAAACTTAGCGTTTAAATGCTAAAATGGCTTGCCATAGACCTGCTGCTACCACAAGCCAGCTCAACAGTGTCACCTTTAGCGTTTAAGGTGACGGTTCAGCTACAACGTGTATATCGGACTTGGATGTGATCAAAACTGTGCAGTACTTTTAGTTTTCCCATTCAATAATGTAGTGGAGTAGAAAGTACAGATACTGCACCTGCTCTCAAATGCAGTGAAGTAAAAGTAAAAATATACACTTAAAAATGTACTTAAGCAGAGTATAGATTCATAAAAATTCTACATAAGTACAGTATTACTTTTAGTCCTAGCTATCTCCAGTAGGATGTTTTTAGTCCATTATCTAGTCCAGAGGTGGATGAAGTACTCAGTTTGGCTCCTTAAGTAAAATTGCAGGTAGAAAGGTAAAACGTTACTCAAATAAACGTAAAAGTATCGCACAAAAAAATCTACTAAAGTAAAAGTACTAAAGATTTTTTTTTAGAACAGTTAAAGGATGAAATGATTTTGAAAAAGAATTTAGCTGATTTTAAGTGAACTGATTTCTTCATTTTTCTAGCCGCTTTTGTGTTTTTCTGTGTTTGGTTTGCTCAAAGTTGTGACGTGAACTTGTTGGAAGAATTACTATGACCTTATCAAATATGATGTTAAGAGCTTTCTTTATCATGAGTACAAAAGCAGAAGTACAAGTGCAAGAGGTTTGTTTTATCAGGAAAAAAACTTGTTTCCTTTAACTGCCTAGACAATCTGGCTATGGTCTGCTTGCAGTGTTGTATAGTAACGAAGTAATAATACTTCACTACTGTACTTAAGTACATTTTGGAAGACTTTGTACCTTACTTGAGTTTAAAAAAAAATTATAACTTTTACTTTTACTTCACTACATTTCCGAATTTAATTGCATACTTTTACTCCGATACATTTTCAATGTGCCGTTTAGTTACTCGTTACAAAAAAAAACTCTACTGACTGCAAGGAAGTCAGGTCGTGTCTGGGCTTGTTCGCTACTTGCGCATGACAATCAGCCTACACCTGTTGGTTTCATGCAGCTAGTTTAATCAATCGACATCCCTGATGGAAGAGGAGACAGCATCCACGTCGGCTACAAATGAAGGGGGACCTGACGATGAGCATCCCTGGCCGTACTTAAACACAATGTTCTCTTACGCTGATATGAAGGATTCGTCCTATCAAATGAAGTGCCTCTTGTGCCTTCCAAGAAACGTGGAAATCCTATCTTACAGAAACTCCCCGTCCAACCTCAAGAAACACATCGAGGTAAGTTCTAGATTAATGAAATTGTTAGCGTCTATATTACAATTTCAGTAACCATAGCATGGACATTCTAGACACCGTTGTGAAACCTTGAGCATAACATGTAGAAATTAACTTTGTGTGACATTGTTTCGGTTACACAAAGCGTATTTGACGATGTTGGAGCTAACAGGTTACCTAGCTTTTTCGGCTCAAGGGAAGGCATAGCTGTAGGCGAAGTGTAACGAATGAGAAAGAGCACACGAGTTCAAAAGGACAAAAAATAACATTAACCTGTGCCTACTTTAAAAAATTTAAACAAGCGCTGTGTGTTTGTGCTCTCTACATAACAAAGCGAGGGTTAGCTTCAGACTGCCTTTGCTTGATACTTTTACTTGTACTTTTAATTACATTACTTGAGTACATTTATTTTTACATTACTTGTCATACTTAAGTACAAGAAGTTCCAGATACTTTAAGACTTTTCCTCAAGTAACATTTCAGTCAGTGACTTTGACTTTTACCAAAGTCATTTTTGGGAGGGGTACCTATACTTTTACTTGAGTTTGATTTTCCAGTACTTTATACAACACTGTCTGCTTGTTTCTTCCGTGCATTTTCTTAGTTTAGTTTTGATTGTTCCATTCTTTCTACCAATCCTGCACTCTGGATGATGTTGCTATAATGTCTTTTTAGGTTTATTCCTAGATTTTCACCTACTTTGTCTATTATTTGATTCAGAAAATGTCTACCATGATCACTTCTGATTATCTCTGCTATTCCAAATGTTGTGATTATTCTTTTACACAATGCTTTAGCTACTGTTACTGCATCTGGTGATTCACATGGAAACATTTCAACCCACTTTGAGTATGCATCAATAATAACCAAACAGTATTCTACTCCTCTGTAAGAAAATCATATTTATCACTTGTAATGGGTATTCTGGTTTGGGGAACTGTCCTCTCTTCAGCCTTATATTTCCCTGTGACTTATGTTTGATGCATACCAAAGAACTCACATTAAATGTACTCAAAAAAATTAAGTCTCAGCCATTTCAGCAGGTCTCAAAACATAAAGAAAATTCCAGAAAAAAAGAAGTTCACCGCACACTTGCTTGACTTTCTTATTTCTTTATTGGGCTTAGAGCAAACAAGGCATTTCACTTCTACAGCGTCATCAGGTTCGCCCGAGTAGTAGGGCTGGGCGATTAATCGAGATTTGCGATATCTCGAGATGTTTTATGAAATCGAGAAAGATTTTGGCATATCGAAAAACTCGAGATGAATAAGATTTCGCCACTCTTATTTCGCCACTCGCCACCGCTTATTTTCCTCATCTGTTTGTGGAGCTGTCCGCCCCGCCTCCTTCTGGCGTTTGTGTTTCACTGCGTCTCGTGTTCCCCCCTCCCCTCCCCTCACGCACACCGCGTGTGTTTGTTGATAACTTATCCAACATGGCGGCGCCCACAGAAGCACGAGAGAATTCATACCAAAGAAAAGAACAAACGGCTCCATTATATGGCGGTATTTCGGATTTAAAACGTCCGGTGAGGAGCAGAAAGAGGCATTTTGCAGAGAATGCAAGAAACTGGTGCCATCAAAATCATCGAGGGCAAACCCACCACCACTTCTTCTAAGACACAACAAACAACGCTCCAAACATCTTTACCCCGGTGTCTACCATATGGAAAAACAAGTGCAAGGTGGGTCAGCATTACAGAGTCCATTGCCTTTCATATCGCAAAAGACATGACGCCCATAGCGGTTGTTGAGCGACCGGGCTTCATACGAATGCTAAAAACGCTTGACCCTAGATACAGTCTCCCTAGTCGCCACTTTCTTGTCAGTGCGGTACAGAGCAAGGCTGCATTTGGCGAGTTTTAATCTCTCTCTATGTGTGTGGGTGTGTGTTGCCAGTGAGTGAAATATTTGGGTGGGTCGGGTATGTGGCGTTGATTCTAAAGCAAACTTGCATTTTAATGGTTGCAATAAATTAATATAGTATTTCTAGAAAAAAAAAAATGATGCAGAATAATGTGCTAAGTTAAAGCAAATACACAAAAATATAAAATGTACTACAGTCACAAAACACACAAGAATTCATGGATTGAGGCTCTATTAATCTATATTTAAAAACAATTAATTTAATATGTGCTTTTTCACTTGGCTACGAAATGAGGGATTTTTTTGTCTTTTATCTTAAATGTTAAAGAAGCACTTCATAAGAACTGTCGACCCTCAGGTTTTGTTTACAATTAAAATAAGGCAATATACTACTTCCTTGGTTTGGTAATGTTAAAAATGGTGCACAAGCACTTTGTTACTAGTACCTGTCTACCTTTAGGCACTTGGCTGCCTGTTTGCACTTCAATTAAAAAAAAAAACCTTGCTGAATTTGGCGCGTTTGTTTTTTTTTTTCCCCGCATAGATATCGAGATATATATCGTATATCGAGATATAGCAAAAACATATCGAGATAAGTTTTTTTCTCCATATCGCCCAGCCCTACCGAGTAGTGCCAGGTGTGACATGTTCTTTCACTTAAAGTCATATTTTTTGAATGCGATATATATTACGTATATATTACGTAAGTGGAAGAAGATGGATGGATGGATATGTAGTAGAAAAACAGGCATATTCAGTGTACATAATATATATAGAAAGACATATAACATTAAAGGAGAATTAACGTTTTTTACAATCTGAGCCTTATTTCGGTAATAAAACAAGTTGTTTTACTCACCCATAGCACTTTGGTGTCATATGGAGCACTTCCGGAGATGTTTTAGATTTGCGATCTCCGTAACGCAAGTTATCGGGGCATATGTTTGCGGTCTCCAAATAACACAAACTTTAGCACTTTTCAAATCATAGAAGCTCAATGTCTTAGTCTACACTTTCGTTTGAGTCAAAAGTGGCCTGTAATCCGAGATTTATCCATAGTTTCGAGTAGATGAGGAGGCCAGTACGCATGTGCGGAGTCACAGCTTATTTCTCACTCAGCTCTCGGGACCCAAACATAAAATGCAAAGCTGTAAATTATGGATAAATCTCGGATTACAGGTCACTTTTGACTCAAACGAAAGTGTAGACTAAGACATTGGGCTTCTATAATTTGAACAGTGCTAAAGTTTGTGTTATTTGGAGACCGCAAATATATGCCCCAAGAACTCACATTACAGAGATCGCAAATCTAAAACATCTCATGCTCCAAATGACACCAAAGTGCTATGGGTGAGGAAAACAACTTGTTTTATTACCAAAATAAGGCTCAGATTGTAAAAAACGTTAATTCTCCTTTAAGGACTTCATTAATTCTTCTACTACTCATGTCATCTATGTGCTTATACGCCCGTGTGGTCTTATGTATGCTGGCCAGACTAAACGTAATTTAAAGTTAAGAATTGCTGAACACAAAGCAGCTATTAGAAACAACAATTTGATTACTCTATAGCCAGACATTATGGAGACAGGAGCCATGGTTCTGTTGCCTCCCTGAGGTTTGTCGGCATTGAAAAAGTGCCACCTAATCTTGAGGATTAGGTGGGATTGTAAATAATTACTTGTAAATATCGCTTATGTGGTGTATAAATAGTTTGTTAATATATTCATGTTGTTTTTGTGTGATTGTCCAATTCCTAATACTCTGCACGGGTCTGCGTGGTGTAATGTTTACTTGTGATATTAAAAAAAAAAAAAATCTATATATATTGTGTACACTGGATCATATGTCCATCCATCTTCTTCCGCTTACTACTCTATATATGTAATATATATTGCATTCAAAAATATGACTTTAAGAGAAAGAACATGTGACCGAATGTTATTTAGACACACCTGGCACTACTCGGGCGAACCTGATAACGCTGTAGAAGCGAAACGCGTTGTTCGCTCTAAACCCAATAAAGAAATAAGAGTAAAGTCAAGCGAGTGTGCGGTAAACTTTTTTTTTTCTGGAATTATTCAATGTTCCTGCTGTTACCAGCACCTGGAAGCTGTGCATGGAATTTTGAACTTTTGAATAAAGAAAATAACTTTTTACTTTTCAGTCCAGATCTAAAATGCAGTGAAGTAGAAAGTACAGATACACGTTCTCAGATGAAGTGAAGTAAAAGTAAAAAGCATCCACTGTAAAACTGAAGTAAAGTGAAAGGTACACCAAGTCACATACGAGTACGACTGGAGGACCTGATTCTCTAAGGTAGCAGCAGCCTTAGAGACCACCCTGAGACAACACTGAAGGATGGGTCAAATGCAGAGGACAAATGTCTCTGTAGGGACAATAAAAGGCTAACCCAACCTAACTTGAGAACTATGCAAACTCAAAAAAATATTGTACTCACCACCTGGCCACAACTAACCACACGGGGCTTAATAGATCATCGGGTGCATTCAGGCGTACAAGGATGGAGTTTGAGTTCCGCATGTTTTATAAACTCCGTCACACTTGACCAAGAATGACCCCAGCACAATCAAATAATGTATCAAGAATAGGAGAATGGAAAGTCCGCACAGTGCCACACTCACTGATATCAAACCACTGAGCTGATAAAGTGAGTAGAAATGGAATGAATGAGTGTGTGGTGTTTCAATAAATAATACTATCTACTAGGGCTGGTACAAGATCTGATGCCGGACTGCCCTGATTTGGGTTGTCAAAAGAACAGAAAATCAGATACTAATCGAAACTAGATACTTATTTAAGCTGTTATCCATACTAACAAAGCCCCATTCACGGGACAGAAATGAACCTTACGAAGCATCTTAAGCTGAGAAAAAGTATAAGAGCACACAGACTAGTATAAGGCCAAGGACCGCAATGGATCCTACCTGGACCTGCCTGTTATTATTATCATTTATTGTCTGTATGTGTTATGACGACAGGCCTAGTTATAGATGCCAGTGACCTGATTTCCTGCGCGTCAGAGAAGCCCATTATACGCGCTGACTGTCGATGCTGATAATCGCACATATGGCCTGGAGACAAGGAGCGGTCTATCTAGCAATGATGTCGCTCATATTAGCTCTCATTTGGAACGGGTGAGGATGTGTTTACCCCGTTGCTATGGTGACGTCACAGCGATGGCGGCACACAGTGATACGGTAAAACATTAAAAAACAAGGAGCGGTGCCTTAAACTGCAGAACGCACGGCTCAGAGTTGTATAATGTGCTTCTACCACGCCTACAAACTGAAATGTGTCACCTGTGAATACGAAAAGCCTTTTCACTGTCTGTAAATGTTCATAATGTCAGATATTTCCATGTTTTAAATGTTGATAGCTATTACAGTCTACCCGCAGCAGTTGAGTATTTGTTTACAGTGATTTCCACCTTATTCCAGAAGTTACCGTGGGTGCCGCCATCATCATTCGGGTTGTATTATTTTGTATGGGACTGCTGAGTTTGACAGCCAATAAGTTTTATACAGACTATAAAGCTGTTTTAAAGCCCCCCAGAGAATCGCTGCAGTGTTTTCTTGTTTTTGCACTTGAAAATTTAACATTTTACACAAATGAACCAACTTCATCCATTTTCTTCCGCTTATCCGGGGCCGGGTCGCGGGGGCAACAGTTTAAAGGTCCCATGACATGGTACTTCTTGATGCTTTTATATGGCTCCTTAATGGTTCCCTAATACTGTAAATGAATCCTTCTTCAAAATCAACACTCACTGCATGAGATATGACTCTGACAGTCTTCATGAGGCTAGATATGTGTCTAAAATGCTTTATTTTGGGTGTTTCTGCTTCAGTGCAAATGAGAAGGACAGAGAGATTGGCTAAGGAGCGGGGGGGCCCGGGTTTCCCCCGCTGAAAGCGCAGCTCTGCACCGCTGTCTGCTCGCTTCCGTGTTTAACACAGGAAGACAGATGGGAGACTTTGCAATGAAAAAAAGCATATTTACACAGAAAATAAAATTAAACCACTGGTATTTCAGAGGTCCAGAGGGTCGGGTAAGGGACTTGCGAGCCTAGAAACACTCGGACGTGCCTCCAGGCAAATAAAAAAACGCATTTCGCATTGTAGCGCATTCACAGTCCAAACTCTATGGGCGGGATATACAGGGACGCTGAGCGGAGACAGAGGGAGGGGCTGGAGCTGCATTTGCCGATCTGACGTCAAAAAGGTGCCTTGTCCGAACTCGCCCGTTTCAACACTGGTTTTGTGTAACGCAGAAAAGGACCGCAAATGCTCAGTTTAGACATTTCGCAACTTTTAGCCATGGGGGGGCCTAAACAGGGTAGGGGAGCTCACATTAACGTTCAAAAACCTCAGAAAGTGAAAATTTCATGCCATGGGACCTTTAAGCAAGCACTCCCAGACATCCTTCACCCCAGACACTTCCTCCAGCTCCTCCGGGGGGACCCCAAGGCGTTCATAGTCCCTCCAGCATGTCCTGGGTCTTCCCCGGGGCCTCCTCCCGGTGGGACATGCCCGGAACACCTCCCGAGGGAGGTGCAGGAGCATCCGGAACAGATGCAGGAGCCACCTCAGCTCATAAAAAGCTTATAAAAAAACAAGCTCATAAAAAAGCTCATAAGCTCATAAAAAAACAGAGATGTTCCGCACCAGAGCACAGCAAAACAACTAGTCCCTGATTTACAGAAATAAATTACAAAATGCGTTAATAGTCAACAATAAAATCAATACACAGTGTCCACTCTCAGACATACCACATCACACATTAACAGAGCAAAACTTTAGGTATTTACAACAACGGGAATTTCATCTTAGAAAATACATATTAACTTACCATTTCTACTACAGTGGTACCTCACCTTACGAATGACCCAACAAACGAAAATTTCAAGTTACGAAACGCCTTCACGTCAAATTTTGGTCTCTAGATACGAAAGAAATTTCAAGTTACGAAACGCGAAATCTCCAATCCAACTTTATTTATAAAGCACTTTAAAAACAACAAATCTAAAAAATTCAATTAATGCGCACTCAGATGCACGCCCAAAATGAGGGGAGACACAACAACACATCATCAGTATGGTAAAACTCACCTGTCTCACGACGGTCTAAACCCAGCTCACGTTCCCTTAGTGCAGTGGTTCCCAACCTTTTTTGGCCTGCGACCCCATTTTGACACCCCACATTTCTGGCGACCCCAGACGATTTCACAAGAAAAACAGAACTATGAAAAAAAAGTCTCTTTACTCACATTTAATGAGATAGCAGAGCCTGCACACTTCGCTGCAGCCTTTCAAAGTCAGCTGCTGTGGTAGACAGTGCGCATCTCATCTCTGACGTAACATTCAATCGGGAACGGTACTTTGATTTAATACAGACAAGAGCACTAAATCCAGCTTCGCAAAGGTAAGTACTTCCAAAAGGAACCAACAGTTTTAAAGCACACAGTGAGATTTCGGGGTACTTCTCTCTGAGTCCAAACCAGAATTCCTCCACAGGCACGCGTGAATGTAAGTTCTGATGCAATTTGTCATGAGAAATGTCAATCAGTATAAAACCGCACAGCAGACATTTCGGTTGTTCTTCGTTTCTTTCTATGATGCTTGTAAATCCATACTGAAGGAAACGTTCATTATATTTCCTCTGTCTTTTTGGTACTTGTTCATCAGATGATGAACAGGCACCATCGGATGGTGAAGATGCCGTCTTATTTACGGTGCCAGGCGGGCGAAAAAATCTCTCCATTGTTCTCGTCTGTTATTAGCCGTGTTCCAATTCAGCGAGTGTACAGTTTGGAGCGTGGTCCCAGCATGCACCGCGCGCTATTTCTTCGATCCCAGCATGCACCGCGCTGGTGCATGCTGTCGCAAACGCCCATGCGCACCGCGGACTGCACTCAGGGCTGAGCAAGAATGCACAGTCTTGCCTCCTCCTCGGGGCCGAGCACGCGCGGGCCGAGCACAGGGTGATTTATTCCTGCTCCGGTCCTGGTTTAGACCTGGTTTAGTTCTGGTCTAGACCTGGAAGTCACATAGAACCAGCGCCCGACCCGAGCGAGACCCCGCGGTCTTGCCTGCTGTTATCCATTCCTGATCTCATCCGCCCCGCACTGCAAGGTGCGCGGAGACAGGAGCAATGCACTCCTCCCGCGGCACTGCCATGTTATAATAATAACAGGTCCAATCCAGGTTTAGTTCTGGCCAGACCTGGTTTATTCCACGTTCTTTTAGTCCTGGTCTAGTCTCTTAGCCCGCCAGGACGCAGAATACAACGTTACACTATAAAAAAAAAAGTTACACTATAAAAAAACAACCTTGGAACGGATCAGGCTTTTTCCATTGAAATAGCTACTCAACTTACGAATTTTTCACGTTACGAAACCACTTCTGGAACTAATTAATTTCGTAAGGTGAGGTACCACTGTACTACTACTGTCACTATTACCTCAAAATACAATATACCAGTGTTACGTGCACTACTATAGGCTGTGTGTTTTAGTTTATTTTTAATTCCACTCCTTTATTGCATTATAGAAAAAGGATGCTAGTGCAAATGAAGTTTTGCATTTTTGTATGACACACCGCCCCCTGCTGGAGGCACCTGTGGCTCCAGTTGGTACTACACAGGTTGATTGAGGTGGATTTTCTGGTTTGGTTGTGTAGTTTTTTCTCTAGTTTTCAGTGCAATAAGCGCAACCAACATTCAATTTATTTTTCTTCCGCTTTCTCCATATTTCGGGTCGCAGGGGCAACCGTCCAGGTCCGCTGCCCAGATCACAGTGCACCAGACCCCATGGGTGGTGGTAGGTCCACGGGAAGACGGCCCCACGTCGCTTGACGCAACAGGCCTTGATGTACTTCTGTCATGGGGGCTCTTCCAATGTGCACAGACACTGCGGAGAGGTGGGTGAAGTGTCTTGCCCAAGGACACAACCGCAGCAAAAAACTGTTGCCTCTCAACTCCACACTCATCTCACCACTAACAATATCTATGAACAATTTCAATCCGGTTTCCGCCCACTACATAGCACAGAAACTGCACTTCTCAAAATCACCAACGACCTCCTGTTAGCTTCTGATTCCGGTTTACTTTCTATCCTCATCCTCCTCGATCTGACAGCAGCTTTTGACACAATCTCCCACAACATCCTCATTCACAGACTTCAGTCCATTGGTATTTCCCACATTCCTCTCTCCTGGTTCATTTCATATCTCTCTGATCGCAGTCAATTCATCCAATTCAAATCTTGCAAATCCAACACTTTCCCTGTCTCTGCTGGTGTTCCCCAAGGCTCTGTCTTAGGTCCCCTTCTTTTTATCATTTACATCCTTCCACTTGGCTTTCTGTTCCGTAAACACAACATTCTTTTTCAATGCTACGCGGATGACACCCAGCTCTACATTTCTACCAAACCTTCCTCATCTCTCCCTCCAACCTCTCTTACCCTCTGTCTACAAGAAATCCATTCCTGGTTCTCCTCCAACTTTCTCAAACTTAACAGCTCTAAAACTGAAGTCCTCCTAGTAGGAACCCCCTCCACTATCTCCAAATCCAGCAGTTTCTCTATATCCATTCATGATTCCACTGTCCTTCCTTCCCCTCAGATCAAGAGTCTGGGTGTCATCCTTGACAGCACACTTTCTTTTCAATCCCATATTAATAACATCACCCGCTCTGCATACTTTCACCTCCGCAATATCTCTCGTCTCCGCCCCTCTCTCACTCCTCACACCACTGCCATACTCGTCCACAGCCTTGTTACTTCCCGGATTGACTATTGCAACTCTCTACTTTTTGGATTCACCAATAAATCCCACCAGAAACTGCAGCTTCATCAAAATTCCGCTATCCGCATCATCACCAGGACCCCCTCTTCCAACCACATCACCCCCATCCTCCAACAACTACACTGGCATCCCATAAAACAAAGAATTCACTTTAAAATTCTCCTAACCACATTCAAAGCAATCCATAACCTGGCCCCACCTTACATCACTGACCTCCTCCACATCTCCATTCCTTCTCGCTCCCTCCGCTCCTCCTCCTCTCTCCAGCTCTCTGTCCCCTCTGCTCGTCTCATCACCATGGGGGGCAGAGCCTTCAGCCGCTCTGCTCCCCTGCTCTGGAACTCTCTCCCTCCTGACCTCCGCAATATTGACTCTCTTCCCATTTTCAAATCCAGACTCAAAACACACCTGTTCAGACAATCCTACACCACATAACAGTCACTTTCACCATCTTCCAGTTTTTGTATCTCTGTTTTTATCTTTGTATTTTAAGTATTTTTATGTTTTAACTTTGTTTTGTACAGTGTCCTTGGGTGTCTTGAAAGGCGCTTTTAAATAAAATGTATTATTATTATTATTATTATTATTACTCATCTGTGGGAGCTTGGGAGCTGGGATTGCACCGCCAACCTGCGGGTCAGTGGATCCAACCACTCAAACCCATTGTCGATAATAATAATAATAATTCATAGCATTTCTATAGCGCCTTTCATGACACCCAAAGCACTTTACAGTTCATTGTTCATTCACTTCACACTTGGTGGTGGTAAGCTACTTTCTGTAGCCACAGCTGCCCTGGGGCAGACTGATAGAAGCGAGGCTGCCAATCTGCGCCATCGGCCCCTCCGACCACCTCCAACACTCACGCACACACCACTTTCATACTAGGCAATGTGGGTGAAGTGTCTTGCCTAAGGACACAACAACAGTTTTTTGCAACTGGCGCCCCCCTGTGGCACCTGGAATTCCCAGCGGTCTCCCATCCGAGTACTAACCAGGCCCTGCCTTGCTTAGCTTCTGAGATCTGATGGGGTCAGGCTTTGACAAGCAGGTATGGCCAGAGTGGGATTCGAAACGCCAACCCCTGGATCAGCAGGCAAACCAATGAAATATGCAACAAAAATGAAATATTATTTTAATTGATTTTTTTTTTTAGCTAAAAAGTGACCTACTGTAGCTTTAATCTTACAGTCCATTCACTGCTGTGGTAATACTTGAACCACGAACAGCAAGAGCAACAAGCATACAACCGTCCTCTGCTACAGACACGCGCTCATGCTTCACAGCAAGAAGGTTCCGGGTTCGATCCCCGGGTCACCCGAGCCTTTCTGTGTGGAGTTTGCATGTTCTCCCCGTGTCTGGGTGGGTTTCCTCCGGGCACTCCGGTTTCCCCCATCAACCCAAACATGCACCATAGGTAAAATCCTCCAGCTTAGGTCCTGACCAAACCGAAGCAAGAAGATCATGGAGATGGTCCCCGGGCGCAGTAATGTGCTGCCCACTGCTCCTACTAACAGGATGGGTTAAATGCAGAGAAGAATTTATCCATCACTTCTTCTTCTTCTTCTTCTTATTTGATTATCCTGATAACAATGTTATGGTCATCAGGATAATCAAATAAATGTTTTATGCTTGTTGCTCTTGGTGTTGCACAAAAATGCATTGAAAATCTGCTATCCCTACTGTGTGCGGGCTCGCCTCTCCACACATCTGACGTGTAACTTCGCCTGGCAATGTTGCTTGTCTCCATGGAGAAAAGTTACACAACGCACCTTTAAACCCTTTACTAAAGTGCGTGAAAAGTCCCTCAGTCGTCCAGGTAGAATCCATGATAAAAGGAGAAGTTCAATTTGTCAACTGGACAAAGTTTGTTTGGTTGAAAACGTTTCGCCGCTCATCCGAGAGGCTTCGTCAGCTCTGCTTCCAGAGCTGACGACTTTTATCCTTTACTAAAGTGTTACCCACGTGTTTTACCAGGCCTTTTTACACTTTTGCTCATCCTGTTGTATCTGATGTGAATATAGTGATTTTTTTCTCCGCCGTGGTCAGTGTCTGGACATACTGTATGGACTAATCCGGTTGACGTTTCCTGGACTGCCCTTACCATAGTTCAATATATGTACAAGATTATAACTGCGGTCGCCTATGTAAGAGGATTTGTCGACATATAGAAGCATTCCTACACTGTCGATATACTGGAAATGTTTGAAAACAAAAAGCAGATGGTATTAAATGTAAGACGGCGCTGCGTTGAAGAAAATTTTTGTTGAGAATCTTGATTTGAGTCATTTCACAATTGTCTGAAAAGCTAAAAAAAAATTCAAAGGTGTGTAATTCAACCCCGGCTAATAGCAAAACTATTACTGGTGCTGTGTCATTGGGCAAAACACTTGCCCCACTGTCTGCATTCACTGGTTTATGGGGTTTATGGTGTAGGTCTATTTTATGACTATATAAGCTGGCAAAAAAAAAGAAAAAAAATCTGAATATGAATTGTGATTTGAGTGAATTTTCAAAATTGTTTACAGTTTCTCAAAAGCACGTAATAATTCAAAGGTTTGTAGTTCAATCCCATTTTCAAAAATTTTCACACCCACTGTCTGCGTACACTTCTTTATGAATGAAATAGCATATTTCTCTATTTCAGTGCTTCTCAAATAGTGGGGCGGGCCCCCCTGGGGGGGGCGTGGCGTGATGCCAGGGGGGGCGCGTATGACCCTGGGAAACATGTTTTTTTTGCTGTACTGTACTAGAACTAAGTGTAATTGCACATCAACAACAGCAGTTGGCAGTGGCGTTCTCACATGCGATTTACGCACAGTCTCACCATTAACAGAACATCCTCTGTCACAGAAAAAACACGTATATTCCACTGAGTCGTGTCCTTTAGTCCGACAGAAGCTGACGCATCAGTGGCACAAGGAGAGAGCGTTTTTTTTTCAGTGCTTTTAGCTTATGCAAATGAGGTGGTTTTAAGTTTCATTTCTGTAAAACGTAAACAAATGTGCGCAAAGCTGCATTAAAAACACATTAATATTTGAGTCCTCAGTGCAGTCTTTGTTGTAAGTTTCTTTCTTTTTTTTGTTTATAATGTTAATAAAAGGATACAATGGTGTTCTAATAACAATTTTCTAGACAAATAATACTATTTATAGTCGCGCGCAGGAAGGGGGGCGTGAAATTTTTTCTTCTTCCTAGGGGGGGCGTCACAGAAAATAATTGAGAAGCACTGCTCTATATAAACTTTTACTGAAAAAGTCGTGATTTGAGTAATTTTGACTTGTAGTAGCCTAACTCAAAGGTTTGTAGTTCAATTCCCACCAATAGCAATAGTACTGATGTGTCTCCATGCATTGGTTTGTCTTATGTGTTTTGTTTGTTTATTTGTTTGTTTTAACCAATACCCAATGAAACACATCAGTTAATCTAGGGAGGATTAAAATAAAAATAAAAGAAGAAAAAATTAAAAAGAAGAAAAAATTATATTAAAAAAATAATAAAAAAATACCAGTAAACTACCCCAAAAAGAAAAAGAATGCATAAATTCAAGTCGTTTTCTTTCTTTTTTTTTTTTTTACCAATACCCAGTGAAACATGTCAGTTAATCTAATCTTCAAATAAAGAGAAAATAATAAACTTTTAAAAAGAAGAAGAAAAAAATATATAACAAAAAAATACAAGAAACTACTCGAAAAGAAAAAGAATGCATAAATTTAAGTCATTTTTTTTATATGTATATTTTTTTTATAACCAATACCCAATGAAACATGTCAGTTAATCTGG
The DNA here is from genome assembly GCA_036785185.1 of Paratrypauchen microcephalus. NCBI lineage: Eukaryota > Metazoa > Chordata > Actinopteri > Gobiiformes > Gobiidae > Paratrypauchen > Paratrypauchen microcephalus. Next base: position 351,465 of record JAVJIX010000017.1, read on the forward strand.
GGAGGATTCAAATAGAAAGAAAATAATAAACATTTTAAAATAATAAGAAAAAAATTACAAAAAATACAAGAAAACTCAAAAAGAAAAAGAATGCATAAATTCATGTCGTTTTCTTTTCTTCTTTTTTTTTTAACCAGTACCCAATGAAACACATCAGTTAATCTAATCTAATCTATTAAAATCAAAATTTAAAAAGAAGAAAAAATTATATATTAAAAAAATACAAGAAAACTATCCAAAAAGAATTCAATTTGTTTTATTTTATTTATTATTATTTTTTTATTTTTTTATTTTACCAGTACCCATTGAAACATGTCAATTCATCTATGGAGGATTCAAATAAAAAAAGAAAATAATACACATTTAAAAAGAAGAAAATATAACAAAAAATGTGAGAAAACTACTCAAATTCAGGTTGTTTTCTTTCTGTCTTCCTTTTTTTTCTACTGTGCTACCCAAAGGTTCTTTAAACACCCATACCAAACCATCAACCGCTCGTGACGGTAATTTATGGTGTTTCCATGGTGATGCAGCCAAGACTGTACGTGCTTCTTTCACAATACCGTAAAACGAACCTTACGAACTTACGAAAACGTCTTAATAACTACACTTTTTAATTCATTTATTATTATTTTTTGTTTTGTTTTAGGCAACCACATTTTAGGATCCGTGGACCGAAGCGTGCACACGGATGAGTAGCCAGAGCACCCGTGGCATCTTTTTTTTTTTTTTTAAACATGTTGCTCATACCTGCTTCCATACGATGTAAACGATCAATAATTACAATTTATTTTTTTTATTTTTTTTTATTTTTTTTTACATTTCTCCGTGCGTAATTTCGATTCCGTCCCTATACGTGAACGCCGGTCTCACCGTCCACCACTGAAGGTCATTTTGATGCTATACCCGAGTGCTTTAAAATGGATGTCCTTTCCGCGGCTTTGGAGGGGCTCCGTACCCGTGGATGCTGCAATGAAGTTAAATATTCTCCCAAAATTTACGCAGCGTCGACAATTAAACTAGCGCCGGGAACATGCCTACAGGATCAAGCGTTCTAGACCCCCCCAAAAAAGACAAAAAAAGCATCATACTTTTAATACATACTCGCAAATCTTGTGTTATCAACAGTAATTTTCGTGTTTTGACGTGGTTTTGTGCGTAAAGCGTGCAGCAGCAGCAGCAGCAGCAGTAGCGGTGTCTTATTTCTCCAGGGAAAATTGGAAGAAAAATAGCCATGCATCCACTCACCATCGCTACGGTCAAAATAGCATCTCCTTCTCATCTCCTCCGCTCGTCTCCTCTCCGGGATGCGCGGCGAGGAGGCGGCGAGTGCATCGGGGGCGAAGCGAGGCGTTGATCCGGTGCGAGAAAATCCAGCCGTAACCGTGAATCCATCGTCCTTTTTTCACTCCATAAACGACGCTCCTCGCCGAAGGACGTGCGGCGGTGTTACTCCCCCATCCGTGCGCAAAGAATAACGAGTCCGTTCCGAGGAATGTGGGTTTAAAAAAAAGGAAAACAAAACAAAAAAAAAAAGGAAAGTGTTGATTCTAGCCTCGTTCTTTGCGCATACCCGTTCACGAATGGCTATGAAATGCCGTGGATCCGCACGTCGAGCGGGTCCCGGGGTATACGTATGTGGATGTTGCACTGCTGGCTGCCCATGCGCTTTTCGGTGTCCTGTTTACGGTCACTGCAGCTGCAATCAGGACGGGAGAGAGAGGAGGAGAGCGGGATGGAGATGCGCGCGTCAAACCCGCAAATATTTCACATTTACGCAGCGCGCTTGGGCATTTTGGCACCGACTTCGTTTCATTTTATCCAACTGAATGTGTTTTTTCCCCCCTCTCTTCAGATCGTACGTGCGTGCCCGGTCCGATCTCGTGCAGTGGCGTACCATGCGCGTCCACGACAACAGCAGCGGCGACGCGCGTCCATAGGGTTAATAATAATAACGCTCCAGGGACGTTCGCCAATTGATTTTGATCGATAAAAGACGCAGCTGCCGCACGACTGTCTGAAAAGAAACACGTTTAACAGAAAAGAGCATCTGTTTTCATAATTGACAGCTGGTTCATTGATATAATTAAACTAAAGCAATTCTGCTTGATTTACTGTGAGCTTTGAGCCAAGCTGGAATGTTGTAACCTCAACACAAACATACCTGGAGTTGTTTTGTCTCATCCACACATGGTAATCTTTTATTATTAATCATTATTAGACATTTCCAAAAGCTCAAAATTCTCTGTTCCACCTTGTGATGTCATGTTGTAGTTTCCAAGTTGACAGTTTTACCTTTAGATCAGTAGAGATTGGAAATTCCAGGGCTGGAATTGTCCAAATGATTCTAGTTAAGGTGTAAGGTGTGTTTAAAAACACAGAGGAGCACTTCCTGTATTACCACATGGCATCACAAGGTGCAATGAATGAATGAATGCTTTATTTGTCATTGTATTACTACAACAAGGCGCTTTGTGGTAAATTTTTTGTATGAAAAGCACTTTTCATAATGGTAAAAGGAGAAATTCAACTGGACAAAGTTTATTTGGTCGAAGACGCTTTGCAGCTCATCCAAGCTGCTTCTTCAGTTCTGGCTAGAGTGCTGGTGGACACTGCTTATATCTAGTTGCAGGGAGGAGCTAACTACAATGAAATTACACTGAAACTATCCCACCTCTTTGTTTTCAGTTTCTGTCTGGGGTCTTGTTAGCATACCCATTCAGTACCATAATGGGTGTTTTCACACCTCTGGACCTGTCCTGGCTATTGTTTTCTTTTTTTATATTTAGGTTTGAAGATCGAGTTATAGATGGGAGACAAATAGTGTCTGACCCCTCCATTCGTGTTCAAGGAAGGATTCTCTTTCTTGACGAAAATAGCCTCTTTAACTCCCCTCTCAAACCAGTTTTTTTTTCTTTTCCCCTGGCTAAGATCTGTACCTCACTGTCCTCAAAGGAGTGGCCCGTGGCTTTTAGGTGATGTACGGCAGACTAAGGTCCACTCTGGCTCTCCCGTCTGTGTTGGTACATCCTCTTGTGAAGTGGCTGTTTTGTTTCTCCAGTGTAGCGCTCACTGCAGTCTTCACTACACTGAATGGAGTAGACCACATTGCTTTGTTTGTGGCTCTGTGTTTTGTCCTTTGGGTGGACAAGTTTCTGTCTTAAACTGTTTGTGGGTTTGAAATAGACTGGGATTATATTGTCTGAAAATCCTCTGTAGTTTTTCAGGTAAGGTGTAGCGATTCCTTATCTTCATCTGCCGCCCATCTCCACCTAGAAGCCACGGGCCACTCCTTTGAGGACAGTGAGGTACAGATCTTAGCCAGGGAAAAGAGCTGGTTTGAGAGGGAAGTTAAAGAGGCTATTTTTGTCAAAAAAGAGAATCCTTCCTTGAACAGGAATGGAGGGGTCAAACACTATTTGTCTCCCATCTATAATTCCATTCTCAAACCTAAATCAAAACAAAGAGAGAAAACAATAGGACTAGCCAGGTCAGGTCCAGAGGTGTGAAAACACCCATTATGGTACTGAATGGGTATGCTAAACAAGACCCCAGACAGAAACTGAAAACAAAGGTGTCTATCAGCAGTCTAACCAGAACTGAAGAAACAACTTGGGTGATCTGCAAAACGTCTTCGACCAAATAAACTTTTGTCCAGTTGATAAATTGAATTTCTCCTTTTACCATGGATTCTACCTGGACGACTGAGGGATTCTTCACACATTTTATAAATAGTGTTTGATTGATTGATTGGAAATGGACAGGTCCACATCTTCCCCCTATCAGGACAAAGATGGACCTTAAAGCAGCCAAAATGGGGCGCTAATATCCCACCTGTCTCATCAGCGATACAAGAACATGAACAGAATAGAAAATGCAAATATAGTCATACAATACAACAATAGGAACTGAGGGTTTCCTGTTTGAGAGAAGAACTCAGTATAAATATGCAGTTTGTGGGTTAAACGTGTGAATGAAACAAAACACAACTCCAGATGTTTTATAACACAGATCAGAAAACTGTGAAACATGGGCCCTTTAATGACTTTCTAAATATTAATTCTTCCACAATTCAAAACCACTCCCATAAATTAAAGTTTTAAAATGAAATTGTGTTTCTTTTTATCCCACTTCATTCAGGTATTGTAACTTCAACTTTTCTACAACATTGAGATTTCTACACACGCTGTAGACCTACACTTGACTGTGAGCAGAGCATCTGAGCAGATGTATTAAGGCCCCAGCAGGTGGCACCAAACTGCAGGTCCCTGGTTTAAGTCTGAGCTCTGATGGTTCATGAGCAGAGCACTGGAGCTGCACCCTGAAGCCTGCTCAGGCCGGGCTCTGCAGAGGATGTACACTGGTGTTTAATGATGAGCAGAGAAACAACCTGAAGGATCTCCTCTGTTTGTGACAGTGGAGACACCGAACGCCTGTGAATCTGATACTGGTTCAAAACTAGACTCTGGCACTTTGATTATAGACACTAAATGCAGTCATCGTACTGAGTCTAGTTTTTATTATTATTATTATTATTAATTTTTTTTTTTTAAATCACAGATGCACTATGGAACATTTCTAGTCTAGGATCCATTATGTTTCCATTGACATGTTCTTTTGGCTATAATATTTCACAACCTTATTTAATCCTACCTGTACCTTTGTATTTGATTATATATTTATTATTATATTGTTTTACTTTTTCCCCTTGTATTTTTTATTGCTGTTATTAGTACTTCTCGACTATCTTAGTTAACAGGTTCTTCTGATCCTAAGCATTTCTTTGCATTGTTGACCTTGTGTTGATCCCGAGCAGCACAGAGCAGGAAGAGACAGGAAGAGACTTAATAAGCTGGTCAGGAGGGCCAGCTCCGTCCTGGGCTGTCCTCTGGACACTGTAGAGGAGGTGGCTGAGAGGAGGGTACTGGCCAAATTCACGTCCATCATGGATGACACCTCTCACCCTCTGCACCGGACTGTAGAGGAGCTGAGCAGCTCCTTCAGCAGCCGACTGAGGCACCCCCAGTGCAAGAAGGAGCGCTACTGCAGATCCTTCATCCCCACCACCATCAGACTGTATAACTCCACTATACAGTCCAAACATGCAATATATTTCCCATACTCTCCTAGTTACTATTTTTTTTAATTATTATTATTCTTATTTTACTTTATTCTCGCCTGCATGCATTTTCTTTCTTGTTCAAAATGTCCCTGCCTGGAACTATTGTGGCAAGTAAATTTCTCCTATGTGAGATCAATAAAGTCTTATCTTATATGACAAATAAACAATCTTGAATCTTGAATTTACATACTATACTATGTATTACATTGGAATATTCCCACTGGAGATGGATAATATTACTGAGTATGGTTATACCTTTCTATTTGCACGGAATCATGCAGGTCACACAATGGCACAAAAAAACAAAACGTAAATGACTCATAACTGATAACTCTGTTTGCCAAAATGGTCCATTTTTAATTCTCTCCAATAGTCATAATTTTAGTCTTAACTCACAGGTTACAGTGGATTTTAATGAATCTTACAGCTTATTTAGAACATGCTGAGTTTTAATACCAAAGCGCAGAGCTGTGGAGTCTTAAGACGTACAGTAACAGTTCAGAGAATTAGTACAAAATGATCAGTCACAAATTACACTCCTATTAACAGTGCCCTTCAGAATGTCTTGGCTTAAAATGAAAAATAAAAGTAAAGGAGACACAGCTCGTCTTGATGAAGTGCCTTAAAATGTGTGTACAGATTAGTTAAGAAAAAAAAAAAAAGAAAGAATCCAACCTAGCACCTGTGCATTTGGGTTTGAAGTCTGGTGCCCTCTGCTGACAGCAATGGGGAGTGAACAATGCAAAAAGGCAAAAAGCAGCACAACCTCGATATGACACTAACGGAAAGATGCTGTTAAAACAACAATTGTTTGAATTAAAATTTTAAATATTGTCAAACCTTAACTTTATTTTAAGGTTTGTGATCTATGTTTTTATACCCATGGTGATTAGACGGGCAGCTCCAGGATTTGGTAGGCAGAATTTGAACACACATTTTGTGATGATTGAGATCGTGGCTAAAATTTGAATATGGTTAAAAATATTCAGAGCTGACGAAGCCTCTCAGATGAGTGGCGAAACGTTTTCAACCAAACATACTTTGTCCAGTTGACAAATTGAACTTCGCCTTTTATTATGGTTAAAAATGGCAAAAGGAGAAATTCGATTTGTCAACTGGACAAAAGTTTATTTGGTTGAATATTTGACCAAATAACCTTTTGTCCAGTTGACAAATTAAATTTCTCCTTTTGCCATGATTCTACCTGGACGAGCGCGGGATTCTACATATAATGGTTAAAAATCATAAAAGCAGATTTAGCATAGCATGTTTCGATCACATATTATGCATTCTTGTGGCTTTAATTTCTCTTTAAACATGATTTTGGTCACCATGGAATGGTTTATCTTAAAATAATAATACTTTTGGATACAGATTTGTGTGTGACAGACCTCCAACGCTTAAATTCCTCCAGTTCCAATGAAGCATTAGGCGTTGGAGCTCCCTCTGCTGGCAGCGATAGGAATGAACAACATTAAAGTAAACAAATGTCAAAGTCTCTGTGAATGTTACGCTAAAAGAATCACGCATTTGCTGTAAATGTAATTTGACCACAGAACGAGTCCAGAGATAGTTTATAGTATTAAAAACTGCAGAAGAAGTCTAAAATATTATCTATGACACAACAATTCGGGCAAAATGCAAACGGAGCATTTCTCAGTGCTCAGGGATAGGGGTGGGCGATATATATCGTCTGCAATATGATCGTGACTGTTGTTTTAACGATGTGCAAATTTACATTATCGAGTATTTAAATTAGTTCGCCAAAACCAATGAAACGCACGCCCACACTTCACATTACAGCGCAGCAGTGCTCCCGACACACAGCTCAACTTTGCCGCTCGACTTGTAGGCCTAGGTGATCACATGACGTCTCTCGCGAGCAGCCTTGGAACAGGTCGGCAGTGCAGTTTGAGAAAATTCAGGCAGAGACAGCTCCAGGCCTTGAAGCTGGGTCTACTTCAGAGGATTTAGCGCCGAGATGCGGGTCTACTTCTCTGACATGGAAATGGTTTGGTTTCGAAAAGACTGACATTGATCAAAACACTGTCATATGCAAGATTTGTCGGAAATCTATTGCCGTGAAATAAAGCTCCACAACGAACCTCTTTCACCACCTCCGCACCAACCACAGTAAAGAGTACGAAGAATACGAGAAACTTCGAGACTCTGCAGCTCAGGAAAAACCGAGTAGATGTTGCCGATGCAGTTGGTGGAGGGAAAAGGCTTTATTGACCTTTTGAATGTCCTAGACGCGCGATATTTCAGCGGAACCGCGTTCCCCACCCAGTATGAAAAAACTCGTGAAGTTGTGATGAGTGACGTGCAAAAGGTAAGTGTTACTCCGAGAATTCCAATCACAGTTTTGAAAATATGTACATATCGTTAAAATCCTACAAAATATCGAGATTTTTTTTTGTTTGTTTTGCCCATATCGCCCACCCCTACTCAGGGAATGTGACTTTGGATTAGTGGATTAATGAAATCTTGAATGTAAGTAAGTAAAATACAACTCCAGGTAAGTATTTGACAAAAAAAAAAACCTTAAAAAGGTATTTTTGCATAACACGTAGGACCTTTAAGTTATTTCAGTGTAATTACTACAAATACAATTATGAATACGCTTTGGTTATGGCTCGAAATTTTCAGTCTTGCCACCGTCTTCTCTCGCTTCCGAAGATGGCTGCCCACTTGCGCGTTATCTCCAGGTAGATGGTGGGTTTATTGGGCAGGTAGTCCAAGTACACCGTCTGGCTGGTTTTAGGTATTGCCGTTTCTATCTGCGTGCCCTCGTGCCATTCGTTAAAAGACGTTATCGACATGAAATTGGGCCTGGCTTCTAACGCCGCACTCAGCGCCGTCTCGTAGTATTTCCCGTTGATGCGATTCCGAGTGTTTTGGAAATTCCACGGACGAATGCTGGTGTCGATGTACCCCGGTCCCACGCTCGGAATGAAGATCAAGTTGTTGTCTTCGCAAAACGCTCGGAGGGCCTCCCAGTTTTTCAGCGTGGAGCCGTACGAAAATCCGTTAGTAGCGAAGTACGTATAAAGTCCGTCAAAACCGGCAGTTAGGATGTCGCGTTTGTGTTTCTCCTCCACCAACAGCGCGATAAAAATGGCGTCGTACGGGGTGTCGCGGATGCTGTCGCTGGCCGTGTGTTTGAGGAGCTTGGCCCATTGCTCGGAGTTCATCAGGTAGGAGTCGTAGATGTAGAAAAGGGGGAGAAGTTTGCCGTTGGTGGTGCGGTATTTGAAGAAGGCGGGGTGCTCACCATATCTACGGAAAAGAAAAGGTGAGATAAGAGTGAGATTTGAAGTAAGATTGTGGTCACGTGTCGCGGAAGACGTACTTTTGGATGATGTACTTGACGTTGGCGAACATGGTGACCTCATCGCGTCCTTTGTATGGTTCAATGTGGAAAATGACCTGGAAGAAAGACAAAAGAAATAAGTGGATATTTTTACTTCTATTCTATTGGGGTATTAACTGCTAACACGTAACATATTTAGATTTAGATGTTTTGAAAATGCTATATTCGTACAAAACCACCCCTTATCATGTTTGGAAGTTTCACTTTTGTTTTAGAGTACCCCATCTTTGCTCTCCATGAGACAGCTCTGGAAAAAAATAAGAGATCACTGCAAAGTTATCAGTTTTTCTGATTTTACTACTTATAAGTATGTATTTGGGCAAAAGTAACATTTTTGTTTGAGTCTATAAACTACTGACAATATTTCCACCAAATTCCAAATAAAAATATTATCGTTTAGAGCATTTATTTGCAGAAAATGACAAATGGTCAAAATAACAAAAAAGATACATGTTTTCAGACCTCAAACAATGCAAAGAAACAAGATCAAATTCATTTTAAAACAACATAATACTAATGTTTACACTTAAGAAGAGTTCAGAAATATTATGGTGCAACAACGCTTATTTTTAATCCCAGCTTTCATGCGTCTTGGCATGCTCTCCACAAGTCTTTCACATTGTTCTTGGGTCCTACGTCAGACCTGGTTTAGTCCTAGTTTAGACCTACTTTAGTCTTGGTTCAGATCGGGTTTAGTCCTAGTTTAGTCCTGATTTAGTCCCCATTTTAACCTGGTTTAGTCCTGGTTTAGCCCTGGTTCAGTCCAAATTTAGGCCTGATTTAATTTTAGTTTAGTCTTGGTTCAGACCTGGTTTAGTCCTAGTTTAGACCTGCTTTAGTCTTGGTTCAGACCTGGTTTAGTCCTAGTTTAGACCTGCTTTAGTCTTGGTTCAGACCGGGTTTAGTCCTAGTTTAGACCTGCTTCAGTCTTGGTTCAGACCTAGTTTAGTCCAAGTCTTTCACATTGTTCTTGGGTGACTTTATTCCACTCCTGGTGCAAGAACTGAAGTAGCTCAGCTTTGTGTTTGTGTTGGAATCCAACAGACGCTGGAATGGAATGGCTGTAATACATGTAGAGATGCTGATTTCAGAAAAAAAATGCAGTGGTCTCTTTTTTTTTTTCCAGAGATGTAGATCAGAAAACAGTGTAATATGGACCCTTTAACAGAATAGAATGGTCAGGTTGGGGAGGCCTCACAGATGCTGTAAACTGGAAAAAAAATCAAATAACCTTTTATTGTTTTTATTGCTCCGAGTCCCCTCCTTCTGCTCTCTCACTAACTCACTCCCCTGTCGGAGCGCAATCATCAACGTGCATCTCGATAATCAAACTCCACATCGCATCAGGTTTGTCAAGTTGTTGTGCACGGTTTTGTATCATGTTTTAGGGTCAGTTGTGTGCGAGCATGGGTGACGTAGGCTTGTGGGCGGAGCATTGGACAGAATCTTACAGCTAAATGTAAGGAGGATTTGAATTGGGCCCAGGAGAGATCACGAAACTACTCAAACATGTATGGATGACATCTGAAACCACTTCAGACATGTTTGTGATGAGGAAACAATGTTATATCACTATAGAAATCAACAAAACAATTCTTTTAAAATGTTTTTCTTTGAAATAGCTTAGGCCAGGCCAGTTAGGAGTAGAAAAAAAACCCACGACTGCTGGGGAAAGTATGGTAACATCCCTGTCCCACCCCCTTCCCTGATGCCCTACCACCGATTCCCCTTTGAGGATGAGACCCTAGAAGTCCGTCTCATCCTGATCCTGTGGTGTGGCCCCAGATCCTCCCTGTTCCCTCGCCTGGCTGGATGATCCTTACCCTACCTGTTGATTTTCTTTGTGTTGTGTTGGTTAAATCAATGATCTTGTTAAACTCTGAGGTGATTTTAGGCTTTATAAAAATAAATTGCATTGTATATATTTTGTGCATGTTAACGGCTGTGGCCCGGTTTCACAAAGGAAGTTCAATTAACTCTGGGTTTAAGAGTTAACTCAGGGTTAATCTCTCCTGAGTCAGACAACTCAGAGTTTTCGGTTTCACTAAAAAGGTTTGGAGCAGAGTTAGAAAATTAGAAAATCTCAGTAGGAAGATTCAAATAATATTACTCAAAGACCTGCATGATTCTGCTGCAGCCTGCTGAGATAAAAACATTAAAAAGTTTAAAGTTTAAAAGTTAATATTTCATTCCAGATTAAATACAATTATTACTTTTTTTTTTTACTGATCTACAATGATGAGAGCTGTAACTCAGTGTGTTTTTAAATCTCTCCTAAATTAAATCCAATTTCACAGAGTGAGTTACCATGGTGACTGAGTCAGGGTCTCTGTGAAACTGAAAACTCTGAGTTGACCTATTTTCAGGGTTAAATAACTTGGTCCCTTTCAGCCATTTAAACAAACTCAGACCAATGATTCAGCTTGTTTTGCACATATGTGAACGCTCCAACTGTACCCAGCCCCTCTGGAATGAACTGTACTGAGACCTTTCTCAGGAGGGTCTCAGTACGGTTCGCTAAAAAGTCAGCGGTAAGGTTCGCCTAATCTTACTTTACTTTATTGTTTATTTGATAGGGACAGATACAACAAACATAGATTAACATCTGATGCAGGTACCACAGTGTTTTAGCCAATGGCTAATTCGCAACACCAGTCCCTAGGAGGGCTTTTAAACAGATTTCAGTAAGTAAAAAAGTTAAAATGTATTGATAATGAAGAATAAAAGAGATGGATAATCTAAAACACCAATAAGTTAAAATAATGATAAGATAATGATAAGCTAAGCTAAAACAACAATATCACACTAAACATAGGCACATAAAACACACTGTCATTCCCCTCACAAACACACACAAACATACAGCAGTTACACATGATCACACTGCTGCTGCTGAATAAACCAGGACTTGGTCTGTTTCTTAAAAGTGGAGAGTCTGGTTATAGTTTTTATATGAGCAGGTAAAAAGTCCCAAAGGTTTGCTCCTTTCACTGAAAATACAGTCTGTGCAAATGAGGTCTTGCAAAAGGGAACTGTGCAGTCCCCATGTGTGGTGGCTCTTGTGGACCTTGTGGAGAGTCTGTTTACACATCTGCTGAGAGGTTCAGGTGCAAGTCTATTCAAACATTTAAAAACAAGCTTTACATAGCTAAAATTGCAAAAATGTGTAAAATTTAATAACTTATATTTGGATAAAATTAGACAGTGATGAAATCTGATTGGTTTTTTGTCTAAAATTTTATAAACACGGTTATAAAGTCGTTCGAGAGGCTTTAGAGTGGTCGGGTTGGTTTGAGACCAAACAGTAGTGCAGTACGACATTGACATCTATTTTCCCGTGAATACGAGCAAATTTCATCAAAAAACACAGGAGGGCATTGCAGCATTGGGGACTGAGAGCTCTAGAGGACCTGCTGTGAACAGAAAGGGGATTGGGGCCCCATGAAAGATCAAGTGGACCAGAAAGAAAACCTGGGCCTCGTTGTAATAAACTCACAAAACGAACCAAGCTTTTTTTTTCTGTTGGTTCACTTTTTGTCCACTTACAGAGGCCCAGAGGACTGAGTTCGGTTCACTTAAAGGGGACGATATGTGAAAAAGCCCAAAGTCTGAGTTTGGCCTAAAGCTGCTCCTTGAAACAGGGCCCGTGTGTTTAGTTTCATTTGTGCTGCTGCCCCATTCTTGTAAAATGTTTGTATTCTCAACATTTTTACACACCCTGGTTAAATAAAGGACTAAATGAATTCAGTGTTGATCCAAACTGATACCTTGATGTGGTACCGATGGGCGATGTCCAGCAGCAGAGGCATCAGGTTGTCTATGGGCTCTCCATTGTCGTCCTTGTGGTTTGGCGGATACCACGACACAGCCATGACCCCTGACAACACAGTAACCATGGCAACAAGTCAACAAAAATGTATGCCCATTTTACTTGTACATATATATTTATATAATTATGTATGTAACTATTTTTGCTACTCATTCTGAATTTACTATTACCATTTAGATTTTTTACTCTTTGTTATGATATTATATTGTGATGTGTGAGCTACTGTGTCCAAATAATTTCCCTTGTGGATCAGTAAAGTTTGTCTAAGTCTAGAGAGAGACATATATTGGTAAAATTATGATGCTGTAATATCAAGCCTCATTATTGTGGATCCCATAATGTATAATCCGAGTATGGTTGTCAAAAGTATCGAAAATAAGATGCTAATCGATACTAGAACTGGTATCAAAACGAGATGTTAATTTTAGCAAGTGTGTGAAGAATCCCTCAGTCGCCCAGGTACAATCCATGGTAAAAGGAGAAATTAATTTTGTCAACTGGACAAAGTTTATTTGGTCAAAGACGTTTTGCAGCTCATCCAAGCTACTTCATTAGTTCTGTTGAATTTTAGCACGTATCGAGCAAGTATTTTAGCAAGTTCAATTTTAGAAAGTATCAATACTAAAATTGTCCCATTCAGAGGACAGAAATTAAACTTTCCTGAATGTCTTGAGCTGTATCAGAACAAGTATAAGAGCACATAGACTAGTATACGCCCATGGACGTTGTTTCGACCTAACCTGGGAAATCCCAGGCTGCTTTCGTTCATTCCGATCTGAAAGACAGCCTAGCAACAAGGCTAAGCGAGCTCTCCTGATTTTGGGAGCCAATCAGAGAGCGGGGAGGGGTGGAAAGACGGTGACGCGTACTACGTGACAAACGGAAGCTTGTAGTTTGAACTGACAACTGACATGATTGGCTATGGGCTACGTATACGCCAAGTGATAGACATTCGTAATGCCCAATAAACGGCCGTTGGCGATCGTAAACCACACCTCCGCTACGAGATATTTTGTAGGTGGCTTCCAGGTGTAAACCAGGCAAGTTTCGACCTGGACCTGGATGGAAACTACCTGAACCACTGAGGGATTACACAGATATAAGGAAAATACTATGATTTAACGCTGAAAATCACATTCGATTATCTAAATAAAGTTTTTTAGTACCATTGTAATATCAGAATCAATATTGAGTCTATTCCTTAGTATCAAGTGTAGGTTTTGGTTACCTATGGCGGCCATACGCAACTGCTGCATGTGATTCTCCACTACCGCGGGGTCCTTGGAGCTGTAGGGGCCCAGGGCGGGGTAATAGTTGGACCCAATATCGTCTGGAGGTACGTGTCGGCCTTGTGGATAACCTTGAGCCACTTTAGCATCCCAGTGCGGCAACTGCAGGTGGTCCCAGTGAATATATTTCCCATCAAACTTTGGATTTCCATACCAAGGGTAGTAGAAAGCGTGCACATAATAATTCGGAGGGGGGAATTTTTTCAGTGTTTCTTCAAGTTGGAGGTCTCGCTCCGGTCGCGCGGGAGGGGCGGGCATTTTGGTGGTTTTGCCGTCGGTCATTTTGTCTTTCTGGTTGGTTTCGGGAGGCTGGACCAAGCTGACCGGGCTGGAGTCCTCTGGCGGCAGGTTCCTCAGCACCACGGACACGACGATGACGAGGAAAAGGAAAACGAACACGGGAATGCAGGTTTTGCGTCTGAATCTCACCATTGTTCACCGGGAGAATGGACGGTTCATGGTCGGAATTGAAGATGGAATGTCCGAGTTTTGGATTCTGTTCATATTAGAGCGGAGAAGAGTGACCTAAGGGAATACATGAACGTTATACTTAAGAATGTGAAGTCAAATGGCGAGACCTGGCACAATAATTGCTACTGATACTTTTTTTCCAGTTGACCTCAACGTTTCCTGGGGGGTAACTAGAGGCACTGCTCTGTCTGAAGCGCCGCTGTTAAACAAGTCTGTCTCAAATAACATTAGTCAGTTTCACCTTTTTGTTGAAAATAAAACACCTAAACAGGACAATGAACGCTCGTATTGATTACAGGCCATTGCAAAAGTGTCCATTTAGTATTTTTTCTTCTTTTTAATAACAGCTTTAATAACTGTTTGATATTTATTGCCAATGTGTCACTGTGGAAACTGTTGAACATTCCGGCGTAGGCAAACAGGCAGAACACCCCCAACGTGATGCAAGTGGAAAGTATCAATACAATTATGCTGTTCAAAAAAAAATGTGTGATAAACCAAATTTAAAAAGCTGCTTCCACATATTGATCAATGGTGATTTTATCCTCAAAAGTGCAGAAATTTCATCTGATCTTATATGAATGTTGGGAAGTTTTCTTTAATTTAAAATTTTATACAGACTCATTTTGCAGGCTGTTTTTAAATTGATTAATCGTAGAAAATACACTTCTACACAATATATTTTAGCATATCTTGAAAACAACAATTGCGGTATTATAAAATGGTCAATATCTCCCACCTTGTTTTTGTAGTTACCAATATTAACATGTGAGCTACGGTGAATACAGTTATTAACATGGCTTACTCCTTAGTTACTAGTCATGCGTTTCATTGTACTATGAAATTATTGCATTTTATAGGATTTTCATATGACAAATTGGTCTTCAATAATATGTAGTTTATATAGTAATATGAAAACCTTTTAAAGTGCATCGGACTGGTTTTCATGTTTTTCTAATTCTGACTCGGTTTGGTTTAGTATCTGTGGTCAATATTTATCATAGTTTTACATCTGTTAAGTAAAAGTTGAGAAGAAAAGTACAAACATACAGGAAGTAGCTATGAAATCTAAAACAGAATCCATCTGCCTACAGTATGTAATCAACTGTTTCACAATTTATGCTCAAAGAAGGTATTTTTCTGACAATTTACTTGTATTAGTCTATGCATAACTATTATGTAGTTAAAACTAGGGGTGTGCAAAATAATAGTCAGGACAATGCACCGCGATACTAACTTTCACAAAATACTGCATCGATTCTTGATGCCAAAAATCGATTATTATTAATTAATTAATTAATTAATTGTTTTTTTTTAAAATAAATCTTATTCACTTTTTTCTTTGTGAAAGGGTATTGTTTGTTATGATGGTAGCTACCTCCAAAATGGCAAATGTTTGAACATCATTTTTTGTTTTAGAAAAAAATCCTATGCACTTTTTTTGTTATTGGTTTGGTTTATTTGTTTTTGTTATTCAATAAATTCAGTTATGAATTGAGTTGCTCAGAGTTATGTATCAATTGAAGACACTACCCAGATACACAGCCACTGATATTTAAGTTATCCTCTTTTTTTGGTACATTTTCACTGAAGTATGTCGAATATATTGCAATGCATCGCAATAATTCAAGTATCGTGATGCATCGTGATAGTATCGCATCGTGGCATATGAATCGTGATTCAAATTGAATCGTGACTTCTTTGCCAATACCCACCCCTAGTTAAAACACGTTTCAACCAGGAAGTAAAACTATAAACATCACAAAATAATAAATAAACACATAAAGTAATAATAATAATAAATATAGCTGCAAGCAGCAATGTGGGGCGAAGCACCGAAGGTGCATGTAGGCCTCAGCATGTAGGCCGCATGGGTCCAACAGGGTCTAACAGAGTCTGACAGGGTCCAACAGGGTCTAACAGAGTCTGACAGGGTCTGACAGGGTCTAACAAGGTCTAACAGGGTCTAAGAGGGTTTAACAGGGTCTAACAAGGTTTAACAGATTGCCTAGCAACGCAGAAATTTCCTGAAAACAACTGCTGGTCAGACTGTCAGACTGTCAGACAGACAGTTGGGGCTGGGGGCCTATAAATTGCTGTGGGTAATGAGGAGACTGGCTGGAATGTGCATGCAAAATTTCACAACTTTTTACCAGACGGTTCTAGGGGTTGCCATAGACTCCTATGGTCAGAGGAATAATGTATAATAAGAATCAGTAGAAACACTTTGGTGCTTGTCCCCAATAATAATAATAATAATAATAATCAGGCATGATTTTTAGTCAAATCTGAAATATAAATATATTAACTATGTTTTAGTGAAATGAGAATATGCACTTTAAAATTTTAATTTAACTGTTAGTGGCCACAATATGAATAAATGAAAAATATATACGTAAACCTACCACTGCAGACAAGACAAAAGACATGTATTTTGAGTTATTATTGTAGTATTTGAACAGATATGCAATGATTTATTCTATTTTATTTGCAAGTTCATTTAAAACGTTTAAAGTTTAAAGAAATCAAACTAGTACAGGTTGAAATGTGCATTATTGCAATAACGGAGGACAACAAATAGCAAAAAAAACATGCATTCTCAAATCTACATTTTATCAAGTTATTTCCAAATTAGACACATTGTAAAGGTGAAATGGTTAAACTGTACCTGCATGGATGAACTTTAGCCCAATAAACACAAGCAAATATCGACCAATGTGACTCATCATTAGCATTCTGCGACGATATTTTGACATTTAAGCCGATTCCACCGCGAAACCAGTCGATTTAAACACTTCACATGTCTGACAGGAGATACTAATCCTCTAAAATGAATCTTAACACGTTAAATTCGCTCCTAAAGATGCAGAGGACGAGTTTATCCTGCATTTCTGGTTCGGCAGACGAGCCTGGACTGCAGTGTGGATACGTAAATAATGTGGATAAGGACGGAGCCGTGAGTTTTATGTATCCGGAAAGATCCAGATGACATAGGAAGTGGATGCATGCTGCTGGGCGGGGCTTCAGCGGAAAAAGAAGTAATTCGGTTTAAAGTGACAGTGCCGCTTTTGTTGAGGAGGAGACATTAAAACTGATCAAAATATATATATAATATAAGATAAGACTTTATTGATCTCACACAGGAGAAATTCACTTGCCACATTAGCTCCAGGCAATTTAGTGCAAAGACAGTTAGAACAAAAAAAAGTGCATGCAGGCAAGAAAGTCATAATAAAAAAATAAGTAAATAAGAAAATGTAGAAAAATTGCACGTTTAGACTATATAGTGGAGTTATACAGTCTGATGGCGGTGGGGATGAAGGATCTGCGGTAGCGCTCCTTCTTGCACTGGGGGTGCCTCAGTCGGCTGCTGAAGGAGCTGCTCAGCTCCTCTACAGTCCGGGGCAGAGGGTCAGAGGTGTCATCCATGATGGACGTAAGTTTGGCCAGCACACTCCTCTTAGCCACCTCCTCCACAGAGTCCAGAGGACAGCCCAGGACAGAGCTGGCCCTCCTGACCAGCTTATTTAGTCTTTTCCTGTCCCGCTCTGTGCTGCTCGGGGCCCAGCAGACGACAACGTAGAGGAGAGCAGAGGCCACCACAGAGTCATAAAAAGTCTTGAGCAGAGGCCTGCACACTCCTCAGGAGGTGGAGGCGACTTTGGCCCTTCTTGTACAGGGCGTCAGTGTTGTGGGACCAGTCCAGTTTATTGATGAGGTGAACACCCAGGTACTTGAAACTGTCCACAGTCTCTATGTCCTGCCCCTGGTGGTCTTTTCCTGAAATCGAAAAAGTCAGATAAAATAATATATTAAATAAAAATAATACACTTGTTCTAATATTAAAGGTGCATTTTGTAAGCTTTCGATTTAAAGGTAGAATTGGAGGTGCTAAAACTCACCCTTATGTAACAGATAATACTCCCTACAACCGTATAGCTGTGACTGGATAATTTATTTGATTTTTATATAATTAATATAATTAGTGCTGTCCGGCGATTAAAAAAAAAAATCTAATTAATTACAGGATTTGTAATTAATTCCATCCATCCATCCATTTTCTTCCGCATATCCGGGGCCGGGTCGTGGGGGCAACAGTCTAAGCAGGGACTCCCAGACTTCCTTCACCCCAGACACTTCCTTCAGCTCCTCCAGGGGGACCCCAACGAGTTCCCAGGCCAGCCGGGAGACATAGTCCCTCCAGCGTGTCCTGGGTCTTCCCCGGGGCCTCCTCCCGGTGGGACATGGCCTCCCGAGGGAGGCGACCAGGAGGCATCCGGAACAGATGCCCGAACCACCTCAGCTGGCTCCTCTCAACGTGGAGAAGCAGCGGCTCTACTCCGAGCTCCTCCCGTGTGACTGAGCTCCTCACCCTATCTCTAAGGGTGCGCCCAGCCACTCTACGGAGGAAACTCATTTCAACCGCTTGTATCCGTGATCTCGTCCTTTCGGTCATTACCCAGAGCTCATGACCATAGGTGAGCGGAGGAACGTAGATTGACCAGTAAATTGAGAGCTTCGCCTTTTGGCTCAGCTCCCTCTTCACCACAACGGTCCGGTACAACGACCACATCACTGCTGACGCTGCACCGATCCGCCTGTCAATCTCACACTCCATCCTCCCCTCACTCGTGAACAAGACCCCAAGATACTTGAACTCCTCCACCTGAGGCAAGGACTCCCCACCCACCCGGAGAGGGCAAGCCACCTTTTTCCGGTCGAGAACCATGGCCTTGGATTTGGATTTCTGACTGCGCCTAGAAATTCTGTCCATAAATATAATGAACAGAACCGGTGACAAAGGGCAGCCCTGGCGGAGTCCAACATGCACCGGGAACAGGTCTGACATACTACCGGCAATGTGAATACAGCTCCTGCTCCGGTCATACAGGGACCGAACAGCCCTTAGCAAAGGGCCCCGAACCCCGTACTCCCAGAGCACTCTCCACAGGACCCCACGAGGGACACAGTCGAATGCCTTCTCCAGATCTACAAAGCACATGTGGACTGGTCGGGCAAACTCCCATGCACCCTCGAGCACCCAATGGAGAGTATAGAGCTGGTCCAGTGTTTCCCGGCCGGGACGAAAACCACACTGCTCCTCCTGAATCCGAGGTTCAACTATCGGTCGGATTCTCCTCTCCAGCACCCTGGAATAGACCTTACCGGGAAGGCTGAGGAGTGTGATTCCCCGATAATTGGAACACACCCTCCGGTCCCCCTTCTTAAACAGAGGGACCACCACCCCGGTCTGCCAGTCCAGAGGTACTGTCCCCGACCACCACGCAATGTTGCAGAGACGTGTCAGCCAAGACAGCCCTACAACATTCAGAGATTTAAGATACTCAGGGCGGATCTCATCCACCCCCGGGGCCTTGCCACTGAGGAGCTTTCCAACCACCTCAGTGACTTCAGCCAGGGTAATGAGTGAGTCCGCCTCCGAGTCTCCAGCCTCTGCTTCCTCCTCGGAATACGTGACAGCGGGATTGAGGAGATCCTCAAAGTATTCCTTCCACCGTCCGATAACATCCCCAGTTGAGGTCAACAGCTCCCCACCCCCACCGTTAACAGTGTTGATGAAGCACTGCTTCCCCCTCCTGAGGCGCCGGACGATTTGCCAGAATTTCTTTGAGGCCGTCCGATAGTCCTCCTCCATGGTCTCTCCAAACTCCTCCCAAACCCGAGTTTTTGCCTCTGCGACCGCCCGGGCTGCAGCACGCTTGGCCCGCTGGTACCAACAAGCCAACAAGGCCCGATAAGACTCCTTCTTCAGCCTGACAGCATCCCTTACTTCCGGTGTCCACCACCGGGTTCGGGGATTGCCGCCGCGACAGGCACCACAGACCTTACGACCACAGCTACGGGCGGCAACAGCATTAATTAATCTAATTAATTCCATTTTAATAGAGAGAGAGAGAGAGAGAGTGCAGACTTTCAGTCTTTTGTTCGCTCTTTTTCTCTCTGTGCACGTTACCTCCACTGTAACCAAGACAAGACTGCTGGAAGACCTGCAGAGTGCACCTATATACCCGCATTCCCCCTCCCACATTACATAATATTCATTCAAAATCTTATATACACCATTCCACTATTAAATGGCAAATATTTCTGGTGCCAAAAGGTGAGCACGGACAGTAGCTTTCATGTAATGTCAATAAATAATATACAAAGCTTCAAATATACAGAGAATACAAATAATTGCCCATGCAAATTACTCATGGCTCACATGACCCCTGGAACCCGTGAAACTGGAGGATTTTAACTACTGGTGTGGATGTGTCTGGGTAGATTGCACCACAGGAGGAGGGAGGAGGCAGCTGCGCGCGGGTGACTGATGAATTGGGTTTAGCGTGATTTGGATGGGCAAAACTGGTGCTTCTAAGTGTGCATCCTTAGTCGCGACCGAACACGCTGGAGAGGTTATGGGGAGTTAGTTTATGGTTGATAATGAAAAGAGTTCAGTGCAAGGAGCAGCAGATAAGGAAACGGGCGCGCTCATCTTCACGCGCTCTCCCCGGGGACAACGCTCCATCATATTTTTATAAATAAACTTGCCGTTCAAAGGCCCTGCACGCCAAATTTAAAATACGTGCAAATTGACTTGCCACTCATAATTAATTGCATTAATTTTTATAACGTGTTAATTAGCAGTGTAATTAACTAATCTAATTAACGTGTTAAACTGACAGCCCTAATATATTTTATTACTTATTCTATTTTATTCTGATTTGTACATACCATTTTTTTTTTTTTTTTTAGTTTTACAATTATGTCTCATTGACACCAGTCTATTGCTATCTTTTTTTTTTGTTTTGTTTTTTTTGCTATTCTATCTAGTTTTTGTTACTAATTATATTTGATGACTGAGCTGCTGTACCCAAATAATTTCCCTTGTGGATCAATAAAGTTTGTCTAAGTCCAAGTCTAAAAGCTGAATGCACAGTTATGTGTGAAAAGAGGAACATGGGGACATTTTTTCCTATTTTTATGAGCAAAATATTTGTCTTGCTCATTGACTGGACTAAGTGTGACGTCACCCATAGCGTTTGGCTCTAGTCAAATGAAGCTCAGGAGGCTAGCGGTTATAGGAGCGAATTTGGAGCAGAGTTCCTTATTGGGAATAAGAATATTTATGGACAGAATAACAAAATAAAAACACCACAATCATGTGGAGTGAGTTAATATGAACAAAATGATGAGGCTTACCGCAGCAGTCACAGAGAGAGGGGCCAGAATTTTTCAATGTAAAGTCAACTGGAGCCAGAAGCTTACACTTAGACTTAGAAAAACGTTATTGATCCACAAGGGAAATTATTTGGGTACAGTAGCTCACTCATCAAATATAATATATAACAGAGGGTAACAAGAAATAGATGGAACAGAAAAAAAAGAAAGCAAAAGACCGATGTCAAATGAGACATAATTATAAAAATAAAAAGATAATAAGTGTAATTATGTACAAATCAGATTAACCGTGACCATGCTCACTTCCGGCTGGTTAGCTCAACTGGTAAGTCACTGACTTACTGGGGTTGTGGGTTCAAATCCCTCCCGGGCAATGAGCTAACCAGTGTGGGTCCTTGGGCAAGACCCTTCACGGTGCTGCCCCCCGGGCGCCGAAAAAAGATGGCTGCTCACTGCTCCTGAAAAGGATGGGTCAAATGCAGGAGTCAAATTTCTCCCGTGTGTCACTGTGTGTGAGACCAATAAAGGCTTAATCTTAATTGGAATGCAGCATCTAGTGGGTTAGTTATGTCCTTTTTACAGTAGTCGAGTTGTAAAATGAAACCGGTGGGAGGGACGGACGGACGCACGCACACCTTAGTCCTGATTTAGTCCCGGGCCCCTGCTGTTGTCCAATAATTCGCGTGTATGTGCGTGGAAACCGACATAATTATCCCGAGTCCCGAGGCGAGAGTTCCTTCTTACGTAGCATTAACGTAGCATACATATTAATGGGGCTCGCTCACAGCTGATTGGCGAACAGGCGCAAACACAACAACGCTAATCGTCATGATTGGCGGGAGTGCGATTGGTAGGTATGCTGCAACATGATTGGAAGCCGGAGCGCAGTTCGGCCTATGATTGGCTCTTGGAACCGGCCACGATTCATGTAGGTCACCTATTTTGACTTCAAAATGGTGAATTTCGCCAAAAGGCGCCTGAATGCCTGAATGATAAAATGCCACAAGGGATGGAAGAAGAGATGCCCGTTTTAGAAGAGGGATGATTTTGACTATTTTTCCCCCCAGGAGGGATGCCACCCCCCACCCCCCCACCCCTCAACTCGAGTACTGGATGTACAGTCTATGCTATTGCCCCCAAATTTGTCTCAGTTTATACCAACTAAAAAGTACAGCAAGTGCAGGACACAAATAAGGTATTGTTAGATTTTGTGAAATAAGATGTTTTTCCCGTTTCCATGGAGACCGTGTAAGAGGCTAGCTCAGGAGTTAGCGATGGACAATTGACTAAGAGACTTAAGAAAACAAAATAAACCCGCAAATTAACATTAGTGATTCCCCCTTTAATGCGGCCCCCTTTAGCGCACCACTATGCTCTAGTACGCTGCTGGATTTTTCGTGGACAACTGTTTGGGACGCAAATATATCACCTTTCGGACAAATGTTTTGCTTTGAGAAGAAAAACAAGCTTTATTACGAGTCCCTGCGAACTTACCGGACCTACTTACCTGAGCTCCAGAACGCGAGCAGAACCGGGCTGAGGGCAAACTGTCAGAGGTAAGCCGGTGTTACCGCAGCGCTCTCAAGTCTCACGCTTTGAGAGTGTGACACACGCATTTCAACGAGTTCACACGCTCACACATGGTATTTCTCACACTGAAATTTAGTTAAGCAATTCAAAACTCTAGCCACTGGTCACAGCGCTTCTGTGCCCAGAAAATCGGTCTGTGTGGCTCAGAAGAGTTAGTTATGCAGGCACCGTGCCGTTTTCAGCGAAAAAAAACCAAAAAACTCACTCGTGGGATAGTTTCAGAATAATTTCAGTGTAGTTAGCTCCTCCCTGCAGCTAGATATAAGCAGTGTCCATCAGCACTCTAACCAGAACTGACGAAGCAACTCGGATGAACTGCGAAACGTTTTCGACCAAATAAACTTTGTCCAGTTGACAAATTGAATTTCTCCTTTTATCCTCTCAGTGTAACGTTGATCAAAGATCAGGATCAAAGATCAAAGATCAAGCAGGCAGGTCAAAGCTAATCCTTTGCACAGCCAAGAACAGGTAAGTACAAAGCAATGACTCACAAACACTTACTTGCACATACACAGGTTTGACATAAAAAGTGCTCAGATCTTCACTTTTCCAAGCAACTTTTTACATTTTTTTGGACGATGCAGCAAATGGAGATGCAGAAGTCGAAGCGGAAGAGGAAGAGGAGGAACAAGTCTGATGAAGTACGGCACCTTTTATGTTGCAGTTTGTTTCATTGTTGCGTAGTGACACTGAGATATTTTGCATTTGTTTTGTAAAATAAGGTAAAAATATCACAAGTTTTGCTGTTGTCCCATGTAAATCCTGAAGAGCTATTCAGTAAAATGGTTTGTGGACTAACTTAAAAGAACAAAAGCCGCTTACATAGGCTACACTAAGTACACTGGTAGACAAGCAAAATGCTTCCGGAACAATAGTGACATTTTTCTTGGTTTAGGTCACTAATAAAGAAAAAGTAAGTCAGAAGTGCTGATTGGCTATAGTTTCCAAGATACACAGTAGTATTGGGTCAAAATAGGAAATCTATGCAAAATAAGGCAAAAACGGTAGTTTATCAGAAGGTACAGCGTGTCTACAAGTAACCAGTTCTATCTGAAAGCCTGTCTGCACATTCCAATACATTCATTTAATGTCTAGAGTTTTAACATCAAATATTTTTTTATTTCACACAAGAGAGATGCCTCGATGCCAGATCTGTCTGGAGTGCTGCCCCCGCGACCGAGAAATGAAAAAGATGAAGACGACAGATGGATGGATGAATGGAGATGCCTCGAAATTGTGTGCACCTGATGTCTTAAGATGTTTCTTGTTTATTTTTGAGATGAGATTTAGCCACTAATGAGATTTAGCCACTTTTAGCAGATCCGAGTCGAAAGATTTGTAGACCAGTGATATTAATACATGTTATATTAATACTAATAGCTTCACAATTACTAACAAGCATACTTAATTGGCAACAAATACGTGGATCTTACTGAGCAACGTGATTCTACTATATCAGACATTGCCAGACGTGCAATATCCTTTTTCCATGCTCTCCTTGTTAATGTTTTTTTTTATTATTATTACTTATTTCATCGGACTGTATAACTCCACTATATAGTCCAAACGTGCAATCCCCCCAAGTTACTGTTTGTATTTTATTTATTTTTATTATTACTTACTTTATTCCATTCTTGCCTGCATGCACTTTTCTTTCTTGTTCAAACTGTCTCTGCCTGGAGCTACTGTGGCAAGTAAATTTATCCCGTGTGAGATCAATAAAGTCTTATCTTATTCTTTGTGTTCCAGAGGGATTCACTTCCAGAGGGCGAAAAGAAGGTGATCTACCATTTAAATCCTTAAGATCTATTCAGTAAAATGGTTTGCTGATAATTGACTTAAACTTTGCTGATAATTAACTTAAATTAACAAAATCCGCTTACACAGGCTACACTAAGTATTAATATTATATGAATAGAAACTAATAACTTCATAACGTGATTCTTTGTGTTCCAGACGGATTCAGTTCCAGAGGGCCAAAAGGAGGAGGTGATCTACCATTTAAATGCTTAAGATCTATTCAGTAAAATGGTTTGCTGATAATTGACAAACTTAAATGAACAAAAGCCGCTTACACAGGCTACACTAAGTATTAATACTATATGAATAGAAACTAATAACTTCATAACGTGATTCTTTGTGTTCCAGAGTGATTCAGTTCCACAGCGCCGACAGGGGGTGATCACCTACATCCTTGTGTTCCTGCAGGTGGCGCTGTGTCTGACGACCACGTGGGCCGTGTCGCACGTGCACACAGGGGCCGCGTGCTTCCTGGTGGCCACGCTGATATTGGTGTACTCCAGGCTCCTCAAGGCCCACTTCTCCAGGACCGAACCCCAAAACCCCGACGAAAACCCCGACGACAACCAGGACGAAATCAAATAAAGCAGGAGAGTTTTGTAATGAATTATAACAAAATTGAGGAGTTTAAAAGAACTGTATGAAAGATTTAGGTGTTAAATGTCACACCTGTGTCCCCAGATATGAGATAAACATGTTCAAATAAAATAAAATTTTACTAAAAAAACTATTGTAATTCCCATTTATTCTTAGTTATAAGAATGCTAGAAACCAAACCACAAACTACATGGAGTTCCTTTAAGGCAGGCATGGGCAAACTACGGCCCGGGGGCCATATGCGGCCCGTTAAGCTTTTTAATCCGGCCCACCGAACTTGAAGAAATTATATTAATAAACCTTGTTCATGTTTTAATGTTTTAATTTCCCTGCAATTCTGGCGTTGATGCACTACATACATTGACCTTTGCTGAGGTGCGGCGTTTTGCTCCACAGGGAGGACAAGGAGTGGACAAGTAAATATTTTTTCACCAAATACTTATCAACTGGTGTATGCCTGATATGCCAAGAGACTGTATCGTTTTTTAAAGAATATAATATCAGCCGTCATTTTGCCACAGAACATGCTAACTATGCTAGCAAGCAGTCAATGAAAGAACACAAGAACCTGAAGGAGAACAGAACTTTCAGTGCTTTAAAATAGTAACTGTTAGCAATATAAAAGCTGTATTTTATTAATGATAAAAGGAGAAGTTCAATTTGTCAACTGGACAAAGTTTGTTTGGTTGAAGACATTTCGCCGCTCATCCGAGAGACTTCTTCAGTTCAGAACTGACATTTTTTTGTAATGCTTTTGTTCATTTTTAATTGAAATAAACACAAGTTTTCTACATATCCCATGTTATTTTTTGCTCTTAAGAGGTGGATTACCAAAACACAAAATCCACCTGCTCCTGGTCCGGCCCTTCTGTCAAATTTTAGAACCCTTTGTGGCCCACGAGTCAAAAAGTTTGCCCACCCCTGCTTTAAGGTGACAAAGATGAGTGCAGTAATACCAGTTTTAAGTGTTAAATTGAAAAAACTTAAATTACTTTTTTTTTTTAAATATGTATATCAATTATATGAAAATCTAATATTATTTTGAAAACGCAAACTGTCCAAAACTAAATTAATTCATAAAATAATTTCATTTAATTGATAAATAATTAAAATTACACTACAGAAAATATACAATCTGCAACTTTTACAGTATCAACAATGAAAAATATTAAGTAAAAAAAAAAGTCTCAAAGCTTAAATTCTTAAATTTGAAATCACCAAGTTCAGAAATTCTATACATTGATAATATAGGGTGGTAATAAAAGATTTAAGCCGACTATATAACTACAACAATTCTTTCCACTATTCTACGTCGCAGTAAATAAGTAAACAAACCACAGTATTTATTTCCATCCATTTTATTTAACTGTATAGACTTTCAAACAAACTTGTACAAATTGCAAAACAGCTTTTGGTAACACCTCATTGTAATACACTTACTCTTTAAGTTCAGGAAATAAATTATGTAAATAAGAGGTAAACATTGAGAAATACAACCAAATATCTAACTCCGAGAGCGGTCCAACGAAATAAAGCAAAAAAAAAATTAAAAAAAATTAATACATTAAAAAGAGGCAACTGTTAAAAAGAATCCGCGGTTTTGGACAATGTACCGTTAAATGCTGCTTAAATGTACTATTAACTTCATAAACTCAAACTAACCAGTAAACTTCCATATACATATACATAAAATCTTTGTTATTCTCAATTTCAACACCAGGGGGTATTAACAGACTGAGCTTTTCTTCTTCTCAGTCATTTAAAAAAAAAAAAAAGGTGAACGTATTTTTAAATTCTGTAATATTTAGTCTCCAAATGTGAATCTTTTCAAATTACATTCAGTGCTCAAGCTGATGATTTGTCCATACATTTATTTTTACCTTCATAAGAATTGTGCAAAAATATTTGGAGAATGAATTGAATCTCTCACTTTGGTCATTTTATTTTAATATATATATTTTTTTAGCATCGTCAACTGTAGGCTAAATTATTTCTTTTAAAATCATTTCAAAAAGGACCTGTACCGGATTTTTTTTTCCACATGCGTTTGAGCAAAATTTGTCTCGTCTTTGGCCTCTGAAAGTCGTGGAAAAACGCAATTAGGATGCTCGGAATGCACAAGGTAAATGAGGAATAACTTTGGACCACTGCAAACTGTTTTTAAGTGAGCTAGTTCTCTTTTTTCACGTTTTAACACGGTAAAGAAATCAGGTATAGGGCCTTAAAGGGATATGCCACCCCCAGGTCAAACTTGGGCATCTCCCCACAGTCCAGAGACTAAAATAAGTGGTGGAAAGTGTTTTCCTGGTCACCCAGCCATTCTCCGAGTCTGTCAGCACTAACCGCCGCGGTATCTGCAGCTCCTCCGCGTTAGACTGGAGTTTAACGTCGCCAGAGAAAGATTTCGGCCAAAAGGAATTAATTTGGTCGATGCGTTTCCCAATTACTTTCTGTGTAGTGCGCATTCATATCGAGTGCAAATAAATGTGCAAATCAACACGGAGAGCTTGCCTTGGTCATTTTGGGTGGGAACTATTTTTCAGTGCGGAAAAATAAAGCCGAAGCACAGAGCACGCTGCGCAACAGGGGAACTCCATTCCTGGTGCGTAACAGGGATTCCCCTGGCAGCGTGCTCTGTGCTTCGGCTTTCTTTTTCCGCACTGAAAAATAGTTCCCACCCAAAATGACCAAGTCAAGCTCTCCGTGTTGATTTGCACATTTATTTGCACTCGATATGAATGCGCACTACACAGAAAGTGATTGGGAAACGCATCAAGCAAATTAATTCCTTTTGGCCGAAATCTTTCTCTGGCGCCGTTAGCCTCCAGTCTAACACGGAGTAGCAGCAGATACCGCGGCGGTCAGTGCTGACAGACTCGGACAATGGCTGGGTGACCAGGAAAACGCTTTTCCACCACTTATTTTAGTCTCTGGACTGTGGGGAGATGCCCAAGTTTGACCTGGGGGTGGCATATCCCTTTAAATTAGTCATTTTAGAACGACTACTACTTTTAGTTTAGTTTTATTGACCCCCTTTATATCCAAATTTATGGTACCAGGTAAACAGACTTTCTAGACACAGGAAGAACATGCCAGGTCCACAACGCAAGACCCAATAAAGTCTGGGAATTGAACCCAGAACCTTCGTGATAACAATGTTGCCGCCTATAAATTATATCGCTGCTCGACCTAGCTAACGGACTAACTTTTTTGTATATTTTTTTCACCCCGATTTCAAAAATAAATGATAAATTTGAGAAGACAGTTTTGTATTTTGTAAACACCATCTCACTTGAAACCTTCCACAAAAAAGAATTTGTATAAAGTATAAAAATTGTATGTATAATTCTCTTTTTCTGATAACATCTGAAGCCGCATTTCATTCACGCCGGTCTGTCCACATTCTTTACCAGTTAACACTTTTCGAATCTTTCGGTCCAACATTACCAAAAAAAAAAAAAAAAACATAAAATGAAACAAAACCATGGTTAGTGCACAACATCACGTGCACATGCAAGGGTTAAAACGCCCGAAATACGCGTGGTTTTCTATACGGATTCAACATCGTACGACAATCTCAGTGTCTATAGCTGAGAGTGATCAAGGCAAAACAAAGTCATCTATTGGATCTTTCACTCGAGAAAAGAAAAAAGAGAAAAAAGAAAAAAAAAGAAAAAGAAAGACACATTCTCGACTTCCTCTCAAAAGAAGTCCTTAATTTACAACACGGAACTTCGAAAATCCAAAAGTCCACCACTGTAAGGTTGGTTAATAATATCAAAAATACCGACGTTAACGACAGGCAAGTCAAACGAATCGCACGGCAAAATGTATGTACACGGACACATTAAGAAAAGAGCTGTCAGTGGAGGGGGGAGGGGTTAGATGGGCCCCCTGTACCTAGCGGGCGCCGCAGGGGGGGACGGGTGGGCGCGGGGGGGCCGGGGGTTCACCTCTTCTTCGGGGCCTGGGCGGTGCGCGGGGGGGTCACCGGCCGGCCCGAGTTCACGCCGCCATACTGGTACTTGGCCTTCTTCTCCGACGGCTTTAGGATCTGGACACAGACACGGAGGGGTTTGTCGTGAAATAAATATGAAGTAAAATATTAAGTAAATAAAGGGAAAGGCTGGAAGATTAATCCAAACAGAAATCGCAATTTCAATAGATGCAATTAGCAAATGGTACATTTTTCTAGTACAGTGGTACCTCACCTTACGAAATTAATTCGTTCCAGAAGTGGTTTCGTAACGTGAATTTTTCGTAAGTTGAGTAGCTATTTCAATGGAAAAAGCCTGATTCGTTCCAAGGGTTTTCTTTTTATAGTGTAACTTTTTTTTAATAGTGTAACATTGGTTCTGCGTCCTGATTGGCTAAGAGACTAGACCAGGACTAAACGTGGACTAAACCAGGTCTAGACCAGGTCTAAACCAGGACTGCACCTGGACTAAACCAGGACTGGACCAGGTCTAGACCTGGACTAAACCAGGATTAAACTACCACGTGCCGCTCTTTGCTGGTTTCGTGCGACTGGTTTGTGGCTCGGGCTCCAGAGGACGCGGTCCGGGCGCCGCAGTTCTACCTCGTGCTCGCAGCCCCGGTGCCAGTCGTGCAGACCAGGACTAGGGGGTGCTCCTCGCACGGTGCCGTGCTCCTCGTGCAGTGCGTGCTGGTACGTGCTCCTCGCGCGGTGCCGTGTTTCTCGCCGCACGATGCGTTCATGTCTCCGCGCTGCTTCCGGAGTCGTGTCTCCCCCCACGCTTCACTATTTAATACATTTTGTTGAAAATCTTGCGTGTTCGGCGCTAGAGCTAAGAGGCCGAGAAAGGTGCTTTTTGAGGGGGGATAACAGCGGGGCGTGCATCTGAGCGCGCATTATTCGAATTTTTGAGATTTCGCGTTTTGTAACTTGAATTTTCTTTCGTATCTAGAGACAAAAATTTAACGTGAAGGCATTTCGTAACTTGGATTTTTCGTATGTAGGGTCTTTCGTAAGGTGAGGTACCACTGTACTCAAATTTCTTCCACAATAGTCTTATTCTGCATAAAACACTTAAATGACACTGACACTTACATGACAGTGATACTGCTGCTTAAATGACACTGCTGCTTAAATGACAATGACACTGCTGCTTGAATGACTGATGTTTAAATGACACTTAAATGACAATGACACTGCTGCTTAAATGACACTTAAATGACAATGACACTGCTGCTTAAATTACACTTAAATGACAATGACAGTGCTGCTTAAATTACACTTAAATGACGACACTGCTGCTTAAATGACAATGACACTGCTGCTTAAATAACAATGACACTGCTGCTTAAATGACACTTAAATGACAATGACACTGCTGCTTAAATAACACTGCTGCTTAAATGACGCTGCTGCTTAAATGACACCATTTGAGCTTTATTATGCTACACATTGTTTTTGTATTATATACACGTTTACTGTACTTTTTGCTCTGGGTATATGTCATGTTTTAGTCAGGGTGTTTATAGTCTTGTTTATCAGATGTTTTATGTTCACTGTGGACCTAGGGGGCGCTGCAATTTCAAATCCTGTGTGTGCAACCTGCACATATGGTTTCTGACAATAAAGCTGACTTTGAACTTTTAAAAAAGCCTTCTAACTGTAGTTTAGCTCTGTACAAACTAGGGCTGGGAATCACAGGGTCCCTCACGATTCAATACAATACACAATACATGGGTCACAATACAATATTATCATGATACATTCAATAATCGATATATTGGACAGGATACTCAGTTGTTTTTAAAACAACCAAATACATATATTTTACTCATCAAAACTGAACAGGTCAAGTGTATTAAATAAATAAGTTTCCTTCCACCAAATAAGTAGCAAAATTGTAGTTTGGTCATAAAAAATTTTTAAAAGATAGATACTCTTTTCAATATATCAATAAAATAACCAATGAAAACGATACTGTATCACCAAATTTAGTATGATATATTGATATTTCAATATTTTTGCCCTCTCCTAGTACAAACATGTTCTGAAATATAATTCTTGTATTAGTTTGTCATTTCATATTTCAGGCTTTTTGTCAATTCTCCTGGACGTGTTTAAAATGGGACCAAAATCGACCAAATAAACTTTTGTTCAGTTGACAAATTGAATTTCTCCTTTTGCCATGGATTCTACCTGGACGACTGAGGGATTCTACACACATCTTAAAATGGGAACAGAACAGAACAGAATCACATTAAAAAAAAAAAAAAAAATCATAAATTTGCCATTGTCAGGAAAAAAAGTATTACATATTTTTCACAATTTGGGAAAAATATCAAATAGCGATTTTTCTAACAAGCTTTGTTATCAAAATTAGATTTGAGATTTCTGCATTTTTGTAAACATGATTCTGTTGAGATTGAGGTGTCCAGAAGAACGGACAAAAAGGCTGAAATGTGAACTGACAAACAAAAATCGAATTTGGTCAATATTTATAGACGCTCAGCTGATTTTTGTGGTAAACGGCTACATATTTATACAGCGCTTTTCCACATTCAAAGCTCTTTACATCAAGGAACCATCACCCATTCACATACACATTCACACACCAGCACACAAAGACACTCGTGGGTTAAGTGTCTTGCTCAAGGACACTCACAAAGAACACCCGTAAGTGAACCTACTAGCGCCTGATCCGTTTTACCTGGAAGGAGCACATGAGCGATTCGTCCACGCTCATCATGCCGCCGGCGTTATCGAACTCCCCGCAGTAGTTGGGCGCCGAGAACAGGGTGACCAGCTGACGTTTGGCAAAGAACTCGTACCCATCCTCCACGACCTGTTGAGAAAGCAGGCCGTCATTATTGCACAGCCCAGACAAATCAATACGAGCTAAAAAAAATGATCACAAACAACATGCACAGTCTAAAAGGTTAGAAGTCCAAGCCTCCTCTGGTTTATGAGATGGAGATGCAGAAATGGAATGAGTCGCCCTAACCATGTTAAAAGGTGCTATATTACACAAAATGGATTCTTGTGAGGTTTAAGTCACTCTTTTTCACTGACAAAATTTCAAAATTTTCTATGACTTTTTCATGACCTAGAGTGAATTTTCCATGACTTTACGGCACTCTACATGTGTAGAATTTCGCATACTTTTAGGGCTAAATATGAACTGTTAACGCTCGGCTGGTGCATATGTCCGGAAAAATTCATAATAGCCAAATTATAACAACAGAACGCTGTAGTTGCCTGAAAGAGATACAATTCCATGACTTTTCCAGACCTGGAAAATGACATTTTCAATTTCCTTGACCGTGGGAACCCTAGTCACGTTATAATGTCGTTTCCTCATCAAAAACATACCTGGAGTTGTGTTTTGCTTTATTCACATGTTTGCAAAGCTCAAAATGCTCTGTTCCACCTTGTGATGCCATGTGGTAATACAGGAAGTGCTCCACTGTGTTTTTAGACCACATACACCTTTGCTACAATCATTTGGTAAGGTAAAATGTAGCCATTAACTCGAAAACTACTATTTCTGTTAGAAAAACTGTGTGGAACCGATATTCCACATTTCCGTATGTGCCTGGTTCACTAGAGCTTCACATACAAGTTTGTCTCATTCTCAGTTTATGGACAGACCATGGCTCATGTGCAGCTCAGAACCTCCAGAATTCTCTCCCTGAGCTGCACAGGCTGCACTAGCACCGACTCATGACTGGTGCAGGTGCTGAGGTTTCGGTAGTGACCGTTCAGACCAGAGTGAGGCATTTTGGGTTCACACCAAATGTGAATGCAACGCGTTACAATTAGACCATTTACCAGAAAGCTCCAAATATTTACACAGCGCTGGTTTAAACACGGCCACGTCCTCAGTGCGTTCCTATCATGCTCTCCGTCTCAATTAAAAGCTCGGTGTTGTACAAGGTAAAGAAAGTGACGGGCCCTGGAGTGAAGTGGAGCTGGATTGTTGCGGTGTGTGTGGGCTGTTCAGTCAACACAAAGTGGTGAGTGACTAATCCAGAGAAGTGTCCTTGTGTTCTTAGCACTAAAAACACTCCACTAATATCTACACGTAAGAATCAGTGTTCAAGTTAAGGTATGCTTCATTGATAAGTTTCAGCGTGCTGTTATATGCAACGTTTTAATTATTTTTTTTTTCACATTCAAACCATACAATATTTAGTTTTACATTGTCTCAACAAAACCTTGCTTTCCCGTCTTCAGCTAGTCCAAAACGCTGCTGCTCGTCTTTTAACTGGTTCTCGGAAATTCGATCACGTAACTCCCATTCTTCAATCTCTCCATTGGCTACCTGTTCAGTTTGGCATTGAGTTTAAGATTCTTTTATTTGTTTTTAATTGTCTCCATGGCCTGGCCCCACAGTATGTGTCTGACCTGCTGGTGCCCTACACGCCCTCCCGCTCTCTCAGGTCTGCAGGTCAGGTTCTCCTTGTTGTCCCTAAGACAAAAAGGAAACTTAGGGGTGATCGGGCCTTTTCAGTGGCTGCTCCAAGACTCTGGAATGCACTTCCACTGAATGTTAGACAGGCCGACTCACTTCCTGTTTTTAAGTCCCTTCTTAAAACTCTTTTTTTTAGATTGGCTTTTAACTCGGTGTGAGTTGACTTTTATTATTTTCTGTTTTTAATGTTACTGTGTCTCATGTTTTTGTGTTTTAACCTGTGTACAGCACTTTGGTCGACTGTGTTGTTTTTAAAGTGCTTTATAAATAAAGTTGGATTGGATTGTCAATCGCTATGACAACGGTCCTAATTTAGACAAACTTTACCTTTACTGATCCACAAGGGAAATATCTCAGCAATATTCAAGAGCTTTTCTGTATAAATTCTGAAACCTGTGGGTAAGTGAGGGTTTTGCGAGTACGTCTACGGCGAAACGTTCAGCCGTCTGATTTTCAACAAAAAAAGGTGAGCGCGACTAACGGAGAAAAACGGTTGGCTAATGCTAGCTAGCTTGTGACTAATGTTATTCGAGAGGGACTAATTTAACAGTGCAAATCATCTCACCTGTTGCAGTTCTTTCTGGTCAGATCGTGTTAAAAATAAAGCTCAGATTAAAGTTTAGCCTGAGGAACAGAGCAGTGCCTACAGTTAGCATCACACCCCGAGGGAATGTTGATTACGTCAGCTGGAAAGTATCAATAAAATAAAATTGAGTTGGCGGAGAAGTCAGGTGGCAGATTTGTTGACCTGGTTTCTGTAGTTACTCGACTTATCCACATGAAACAAAAACTGGCACAAAGCCT
Source organism: Paratrypauchen microcephalus (assembly GCA_036785185.1). Lineage (NCBI taxonomy): Eukaryota > Metazoa > Chordata > Actinopteri > Gobiiformes > Gobiidae > Paratrypauchen > Paratrypauchen microcephalus. The sequence goes on from JAVJIX010000017.1 coordinate 385,972, forward strand.
AAAGGTGCATTGTGGAACTTTTCTGGTGGAGGGTCTGTCACCTGCTTGTTTCTATAGAGATGGAGATGTCATTGCTCTGCCTGAAATGTTCCACAGTATGACATTAAACAGCCCTACTTTACATTTATTCAATTACAGGTGGTTTTAAAGCTCAAAAATACCTAGACAAACAGGCATTCTGACTGTGAGAATCGCCGCTCCACAGATCTGACCTGTAACTTGGTCCGGTTTGGTCTCCATGAAGATAGAAAGGTTTAATGCCATATTGCGAAACATTCCAGACAAAGCAACAACATCTCCATGGATTAAAGCGTTTGGACTCTCCACAAGAAAAGTTACACAACACACACACAAAAAAAAAAGACCTGAATGTGGTCATTTGAAAGAATTTAAGATTAATTTGGCAAGTTTGTGGTGTCAAATATTGGATAAAGGTTGATACAGATTTAACATTTGTGGATTTTGAGTTTTTCATTTTCAAATTCCAGACGGCAAACTGTCACTGAGATTAGTCACTGGGGCAACTTGTCAACTAGACTATTTCCTCCTATATCATACTTAAAATTTTGACAAATAAATGGGACAAAAAAGGATTGAGAAAAAAAAAACAAATAATCTTGCACGACATCTATCCAAGGTTTTAGTAAATCTAATTCAAGGCTATTCTGAAGCCCTGCTCTGCTGTAACGCCCCCCTGTGGTTACCTGGTGCGCTCTGCAGATGAGGTCCAGGTCGTGGCGGTTGAGGAACTTGCTGACCACATCTGCTCCGAAGGTGAAGGACACTCCGCGGTCGTTCTCCCCCCAGCCCTGCACGTCCTTATCGGGGTCGGACCACAGCAGGTCGCACAGCAGGCCTGGAGCAAAGAGCAAACACAAAGTTTAGAAGGTCACAATCTGAGCAAGGTTTTCAGGGTTTTCTGATGACTTTGGTTTGGGGGGGAAAGGGCCTGTGGGCTATTTGTCATAGTTTTACATCAGTTAAAGAAGACCTATTTTTATAATGTGCACATTTAGGCTACGTTCACACTGCAGGGCTTAATGCTCAATTCCGAATTTTTTGTGAAATCCGATTTTTTTGCGAGGCCGTTCACATTTCCAGTTAAATGCGAATTGTATGTGATCTCCAGTGTGAACGCTAAACTCCCCAAAAGTGTCCCGCATGCGCCTTGGAGGACACGATGACGTCACACGCAGCGAACGCGCTCAATGTTTACGGAAGTAGCCTAAAGTTGCTTTCGTACCGGAGCCAAAACATGTACAGCTTATTTGTTTTAAGGAGGAGACGGAGAAGGACGAGGTTTTTGGCCACAGCGTTTTGCGGGGCAGTGGCAGCAACGTCTGCAGAAAGGAACGTGTGGGTGCGGAGTCACAGCCAGGAGGGGTGAGATTGCTACGTGCTTCGCCGCTTCACTGATATGAGTTTATATACTATTTTCGCATGACGAGAAGAACGTTTGTGCACATTTGTGAACGCCTACTTGTACCACTCTCATTGGAGGAAACGCACTCAGGTCGGATGAATGCGACCTGGCCGTTCAGACTGCAGTCGCATGTCAAAAGATCGGATATGTATCGGATTTAGGACCACATATCCAAGTGGCCTGGATCGCATTTGAAAAAATCCGATCTGTGTCGTTCACACTGTCATTAGAAGATCGGATACAGGTCGCATAGAGGCGAAAAAATCGGATTTGGGTCGTTTCAGGCTGCAGTGTGAACGTAGCCTTAGAGCTGGGCGGTATGACGGTATATTTCAAAATTTTTACTGGTATCATGGTACTTGACGGTATTTTTTTTTTTTTTCATGCATGACGAGGTGTTAACCCCATTTCCTAATACAGTGGTACCTCACCTTACGAAAGACCCTACATACGAAAAATCCAAGTTACGAAACACCTTCACGTCAAATTTTGGTCTCTAGATACGAAAGAAAATTCAAGTTACGAAACGCGAAATCTCAAAAATTCAATTGATGCGCGCTCAGATGCACGCCCCGAAACGTAAATACACTTTATCAACACACACGGGGTTAGGTTCCAGAGGTGGCCCGCGGTGGGAGAGGTCCACGAGGTAGGACAACTGTTTTAGGGCTGTAAATGCCTCACCACACACATTCTACGCTTTTCTCAGACTGGAGTTGGGCTTTTCTCGCATTTCTCTCTCGTTTGAACACTCGAACTTTCATAGATTTTCAATGGAATGTGTTGATAGTGAAGCGTGGGGGGGGCACGGCTCAATATAGCGCCGAACGCACGAGGGGAGCGGAGACACAGGATTACTATCACAACAACACATCTTCAGTAGGGTAAAACTCACCTGTCTCACGACAGTCTAAACCCCGCTCATGTTCCCTATTAGTGAGTGAACAATCCAACGCTTGGTGAATTCTGCTTCACAATGACAGGAAGAGCCGACATCGAAGGATCAAAAAGCGACGTCGACACGGTGCGGGATGGAGCCGCGGCGCTCGGGCTGTGCCTCCCCCTCGGGGCCGCGGGCCGAGCATGGGGTGATTTAATCCTGGTCTGGTCCCGGTTTGGACCTGATCCGGTCCTGGTTTAGACCTGGTCTAGACCTGGTTTAGTTCTGGTCTAGACCTGGAAGTCACATAGAAGCAGAGCCCGCCCCGAGCAAGACCCCGCGGTCTTGCCCGCCGATAGAGCACCTTTCTCGGCCTGTTAGCTCACAGTGTCAGCCCCCCGGCTCTGGAGGTCACACAGAACCAGAGCCTGCCCCGCCCCGCTCTTATTCCCGCTGAAAGAGCGTCTTTCTCGGCCTCTTAGCTCTAGCGCGGAACGCGCAAGGAGCGCGGAGACACGAGCAACGCGCTCCTCCAACGGCACTGCCATGTCCCGGGATAATCCTGGTTTAGTCCAGGTCCAGTCCAGGTTTAGACCTGGTTTAGTTCTGGTCTAGACCTGGTTTATTCCAATCAGGACGCAGGACACAAATGTTACACTATAAAAAAAAGTTACACTATAAAAAAATAAAACCTTGGAACGGATCAGGCCTTTTCCATTGAAATAGCTACTCAACTTACGAAAAATTCACATTACGAAACCACTTCTGGAACGAATTAATTTCGTAAGGTGAGGTACCACTGTAATTTAGAGAATAACGCTCTGCCCCCTCATGTCAAAACAGCCCCCACATTGGAGAGTTTTAAGTCTCGTCTTAAGACCCACTTTTATTCTCTGGCTTTTAATACCGCGTAGGTTGTGTGGTCCTCTGTGTTTTTAGAGGTTCTTTTGTTTTTAGTTATTTTATTATCACTTTATTTATTGCTATTTTAGTAATGTTTTTATTAAGTTTTATTGATTTTATGTGCAGCACTTTGGAAACTGTTTCGGTTTATAAAATGTGCTATAGAAATAAAGTTGGATTGGACTGGAATAATTGCTGCAGACTTGGTAAAACATATCTGGGTCAAGTGCTTTAATCATCTCCTTGAAGCTCCTTTTTCAACAGGACTAAGTGGTTCCATGTCTAAATGGACAGTAACAGCGTTGGTAATATCGTTCCGTTTGCTTTTCTTATAGGCAGTCTAAGTACTTCCGAAGTACTTCCACACAACTGACACGGCTCCTCTTTTCAGTATAAGTTCACCTTATAATGATAACAGGAGAAGTTCAATTTGTCAACTGGACAAAGTTAGTTTGGTTGAAAACGTTTCGCCGCTCATCCGAGAGGCATCCGAGAGGCTTCGTCATCCATCTCGGATGAGCGGCGAAACGTTTTCAACCAAACTAACTTTGTCCAGTTGACAAATTGAACTTCTCCTGTTATCATGGATTCTATCTGGACGACTGAGGGACTTTTCACTTCACCTTATAATGTTGTTCACCGCTCAACACACACTCTAGCCATGTTATTGATCCGTGTGGGTAATTTGCGTGGTGAGTGTTGTTAGCATTAGCGTTAGCAGCGTGTCTGGGCGCTGCGAGCAGCTCTGTGGACCTGTCCCAATTCCCTTGCAGTCCGCGGAGACTAGTTCAAGGCAATGTTCCCCCTAATTTTTCATGTGTCTGAGCAAACACACTAACTCCCTGAGCGTTCCTTGGACTCCTGTGAGCGACATCCGACATGCACACTGTGGCCACACCAGTATCACACCTGAGATCATGGCAGCTTATGAATCAAATCACTGCTGTTATTTCTGTTAGATTACTTTTAATATAACTGATTTTTTGGTCCACTTCTCAAAAATCTGTTCATGAACTTTGTACATGTTGTATGTCAGTGTGAGGGTCAGTGAAACATTGAACATTACAGTATTTTGAAAAATAACCTGTGTATATACCTGTGTATAAACCTGTAAAACCACATGAAGAGAGATTTTTTCAGCTTGATAAATATAGCCTACATGTAGCTGCAGATTTTTTAGGGATGATTGTAGGACCTATAGGACACTATAAGATGGGTCTTTCTCAAAATAATGATCTCCAAAATAAGTATACATTTTTATCAGTTTATATCTTGCTTTTTAATCATTACCCAGTTTAAGTAATTTTGTGAGAGTGACAGAGCTCTGTGGTTTAACGCTCTGGGGAGAGGATTCACACTTCACACAGAAAGTCCCGTCTTTTTGCTCACAAAAACCTATGGCTTGGACAGAAACAAAGAAAACAGCTGAGGATTACATTATGGCTCTACCTGTCTCCTCTTCTGTTCTTCCCTACGTGGAGTGTGTGCCGGCGGCGCTCCCGTCGGCTGGTGCGGACCCGCCGCTCTGACCCACGGCGATGCGCACGACAACTCTTACTGAAGGAAGCGAGCGAAATGCGATCGAAATGAATCTGTTTGTAGTTGGCTTGTCCCTAACGCATGTGCACATTCACATGTGCAAACTGAATCTATCAGACTGGATTCCGTGTGTCAAACCAGCGCTGAGTTCAGGTTAGATTTTATTTTATGCGCTGAAAAGGATTTGATGTGCGCGCTGCACGTCTGGGCAGTGTGCAATTGGGCACGCGCGCACCTTAGAGGGAACAGTGGTTCAAGGGCTGCCGAAAAGCAACTGGAAAAGCAGCGGAGGCTGCAGCCCTCGAATTGGGACACAGCTTATGCTTCCACCGTGCTTGTGCCACTGCAAAACAGTTCCCCGGCGCGACGATCCGCCGCTCTGTGTTCCCGATTTTTTGTACGCACACACTTGAGAAATGAAAAATTCATATCGTTAAAAAAAACCCCACCGGTATTCGGTATGCACCGGTATACCGCCCAGCCCTATGCACATTTTAAATCACAATATTCATCTAAAATTGCTTAATAAAAAAACAAGTCCGCTAAAATCCATGTTAGAAAACTGCAGTATTAAAACAAATATAGCAACATAAAGACAAAAATAAGAGCATGGATTTCTTCAGAATCAACAAGTGAAACAACAAAACTAAACTCTTACGTATCTGAGGAAACAAGTTTTATATTTTATTCAGAATGATACGAGCGTATTCGAGGAGATGCGCGCTACATATTAGTGGCTGTGATCGTATCGTTCCAAATAAGGACAGTTATTTGGGACACTTCAGCATTCGATTGATTTGGTCCTGGTTTAGCTTTTTCTTACTTCAGAAGTTTTTGTCTTCAGCTTGTAAATATGCTGCAAACCATTTTCCGAGGTGGTCCTTGGTGAAGGTTTGAGAGCCACTAGATTAAAGGGAGTCCATAAAGACATTTTACGACAGCATAAACTGATCATGTGCGGAATCCAATAGAACTTTTTATTACGGAGCTAATAATCAAGCCAGTGTTTCTCAGGTGAAGTTACAAGGCCCATATATAGTTTATGTAAAGTAGTTAATATATTCACTCCTTGGAATCAGCTCCTCTGTTCAGAGCCGGATCAGGACTCTGGTCTCACACATGTTCTTGTTTAGAGCCATTATATTTAACAGACTATTTTACCCCTGACAATAGCATTGCCCATCGTCAGGCCACCTCCTCCTCCCCCGAGCAGAGCGTACAGGTTCAGGAGCTCCACAGTTGAAAGCTCAACTGTATGAGGAGGTCTGGGTCAGTAAGTCCCAAGAACTGAGACTGAAAGCCCAGGAGAGACTGACCGACCGAAAAGACAGAGTTCAAAGAGGCTCAAAGGGCTCTCAAAAATCACACTCCAACATCAGAAGAACACCCATTATCTGGACAAGCCATCTGTGAGAGACAAACTCAACCTGAAGCAGGAACTTGCAAGTGCCAAGTGTGAAATCTCAGAGCTGAAAGACAAACTGAAGGACCAGGCCAAGCTCTAAGAGGTTACACAGACTCTCAAAGTGACTCTGCTGTGAGAACTGTCATTTTGGTCGTAAAATGTTTGTATTATCAAGTTTGTATTAAAGGAGAATTAACGTTTTTTTACAATCTGAGCCTTATTTCGGTAATAAAACAAGTTGTTTTACTCACTCATAGCACTTTGGTGTCATTTGGAGCATTTCCGGAGAAGTTTTAGATTAGCAATCTCCGTAACGCAAGTTCTCTGGGCAAATGTTTGAGGTCTCCAAATAACACAAACTTTAGCACTTTTCAAATCATAGAAGCTCAATGTCTTAGTCTACACTTTCGTTTAGGGCTGGGCGATATGGAGAAAAAAAATAATCTCGATATGTTTTTGCTATATCTCGATATACGATATAGATCTCGATATCTATGCAGGGAAACAAAAAAAAACAAACACGCCAAATTATGCAAGGTTTTTTTTTTTAATTGAAGTGCAAACAGGTGGGCAGCCAAGTGCCTAAAGGTAGACAGGTACTAGTAACAAAGTGCTTGTGCACCATTTTTAACATTACCAAACCAAGGAAGTAGTATATTGCCTTATTTTAATTGTAAACATAAAATCTGAGGGTATGAAGTGCTTCTTTAAAATTTAAGATAAAAGACAAAAAAAAAACTCATTTCGTAGCCAGTGAAAAAGCACATATCAAATTAATTGTTTTTAAATATAGATTAATAGAGCCTCAATCCATGAATTCTTGTGTGTTTTGTGACTGTAGTACATTTTAAATTTGTGTGTATTTGCTTTAACTTAGCACATTATTCTGCATCAATTTTTTTTCTAGAAACACAATATTAATTTATTACAACCATTAAAACGCAAGTGTGCTTTAGAATCAACGCCACATACCCGACCCACCCAAATATTTCACTCACTGGCAACACGCACGCACACGCACGCACGCACGCACGCACACACACACACACACACACACACACACACACACACACACACACACACACACACACACACACACACACACACACACACACACACACACACACACACACACACACACACACACACACACACACACACACACACACACACACACACACACACACACGCACGCGCACACACACGCACGCACGCACGCACGCACACGCACACACACAGAGATTAAAACTCACGATCGCCAAATGCAGCCTTGCTCTGTACCGCACTGAGAAGAAAGTGGCGACCAGGGACTAGGGTCAAGCGTTTTTAGCATTCGTATGAAGCCCGGTCGCTCAACAACCGCTAGGGGCGTCATGTCTTTTGTGATATGAAAGGCAATGGACTCCGTAATGCTGACCCACCTTGCACTTGTTTTTCCATAGGGTAGACACCGGGGTAAAGATGTTTGGAGCGTTGTTTGTTGTGTCATCTTAGAAGTGGTGGTGGTGGGTTTGCCCTCGATGATTTTGATGGCACCAGTTTCTTGCATTCTCTGCAAAATGCCTCTTTCTGCTCCTCATCGGATGGTTTAAATCCGAAATACCGCCATATAATGGAGCCGTTTCTTTCTTTGGTATGAATTCTCTCGTGGACGCTTCTGTGGGCGCCGCCATGTTGGATAAGTTATCAACAAACACACGCGGTGTGCGTACGGGGAGGGGGAACCACGAGACACAGTGAAACACAAACGCAAGAAGGAGGCAGGGCAGACAGCTGCACAAGACAGTTGAGGAAAATAAGCAGAGTGGCGAAATCTTATTCATTTAGAGCATTATCTCGAGTTTTTCGATATGCCAAAATCTTTCTCGATTTCTTAGAACATCTCGAGATATCGCAAATCTCGATTAATCGCCCAGCCCTACTTTCGTTTGAGTCAAAAGTGGCCTGTAATCCAAGATTTATCTATAATTTCGAGTAGATGAGGAGGCCAGTGCGCATGTGCGGAGTCACATCTTATTTTGCTCTCAGCTTTCCGGACCCAAACATGAAACGCAAAGCTGTAAATTATGGCTAAATCTCGGATTACAGGCCACTTTTGACTCAAACGAAAGTGTAGACTAAGACATTGAGCTTCTATGATTTGAAAAGTGCTAAAGTTTGTGTTATTTGGAGACCGCAAACATATGCCCCGAGAACTCGCGTTACGGATATCGCTAAACTAAAATATCTCCGGAAATGCTCCAAATGACACCAAAGTGCTATGGGTGAGTAAAACAACTTGTTTTATTACCAAAATAAGCTCAGATTGTAAAAACGTAAATTCTCCTTTAACCCACGCTACAAGATCCAGGTGTTTTAATTTCGCTATTTTGTCCGTAAATTCCTACTGGAACTCAGCTCCAAATTCGCTCCTATAATCGCTTGCCTTGGTGAGCTTCATTTGACAGGAGCCGGATGCTCTGAGTAACGTTCTGCTGTCTTCGTCCACTACACTACATCGTCCATGTTCAATACTTCTCCTCAAACGCGATGATCTTATAAAAATGACGTGATCCTCTAATGCAGAGGTCTTCAACAGGGGGTACTGCAGGGGGGTCGCGCAATCTTTTGATTTCACTTTAAAATAATATAATTTTATATTTTATAGTGTAAAATACAGTATTAACCTGTGTATTATTTCATTGTATTGGATGTACCATAACAGAGTAGCAATGTTTATACATGACACTAAGCTCAATTTAATATAAAACACAATTCTATGTCGTATATATAGTAGGAGGTCCCTGGCCCAGTTCGCCATCTGTTTGGGGGTCCCTGGCCTGAAAAACTTTGAAGACCCCTGCTCTAATGTATGTGAAAGTGAGTTAAGTGTATTCGTAAGAGCAGCACTGCCACACCACATACCTGTGTCTGGAACATCTGTGGGCCTCATGATCCTGCGAATCTGCTCCATGGACTGCAGATCAGGCGACAATCCTACGAGGACATTACACACGTAGATTCATTTAGTTTCGAGCTCACAGATAGAGGACATAGACTAGAGAAGATGGTGAGTGAAAGTGCTCCTCACCCCCGTGGCAGCAGAAGATCTTCTCGTCGATGATGGCAGCGATGGGCAGGCAGTTGAAGCAGTCAGTGAAGGTCTTCCACAGTTTGATGTTGAACCGGCGCTTACCTGCAAAATGAACAATTGGTATGTTCTAAGAAAGAATCTAGAAAAACACAACAACAAAAAAGTGTTCAGGAGCCTGTGATCATCAGTAAGAGCATTCCCATTTAGGCGTTTGATTTTCGACAAACAAAAGGGTGAGAGAAATTAAAAACTGTTGGCTTATACTCACTACCTTGTGACAGTAATGTTATTTGAAAGTGTCAAAACAGCACAAATCAGCGCAGTCAGTTCTTTCTGGTCAGATTGTGTTAAAACAAAGCTCAGATTAAAGTTTAACTTGAGTAACCGCGCTTCAGACAGACCAGTGCTGCCAGTTGGCCTCACCCACCACGGAAAGTTGATTGTCATTACAGTGGTACCTCACCTTACGAAAGACTCAACAAACAAAAATTCCAAGTTACGAAACGCCTTCACGTTAAATTTTGGTCTCTAGATACAAAAGAAAATTCAAGTTACGAAACGCGAAATCTCAAAAATTCAAATAATGCGCGCTCAGCCACACACATTATACGCTTTTCTCAGACTGGATTTAAACTTTTCTCACATTTCTCGCTCGTTTAAACACTCAAACTTTCATAGATTTTCAACAAAATGTATTAATAGTGAAGTGTGGGGGGAAGGGGGAGGGGGGAGAAGACTGCGCGCGGACACATGTGTGATAGCGCAGCATGACCCGGCGCGGGGCTGCGAGCACATCCCCTCCCCTCCTCGCTGCTCGCCTCAGCCATGACTCGTGAGGTACACCGGTGCTGCTGCTAATAGCAGAGCTAGCACGAAACCAGGAAATAGACCCGCACGCGGCGCTTTAATCCTGGTGTCCAGTCCTGGTTTAGTCCTGGTCCAGTCCAGGTATAGTTTAGACCTGGTTTAGTCAACGTTTAGTCCTGGGTCTACAGTCTCTTAGCCAATCAGGACGCAGAACACAGTGTTACACTATAAAAAAGTTACACTATAAAAAGAAAAAAAAACTTGGAAAGGGGCCATGGAACGAATCAGGCCTTTTCCATTGAAATAGCTACTCAACTTACGAAAAATTCACGTTACGAAACCACTTCTGGAACGAATTAATTTCGTAAGGTGAGGTACCACTGTATTTTGAGCTTTCAGTTCTTTGATTAAAAGCCATCTCTGCCCATCATAGGTCCAAAAAAATTATGAATGTTTCTGAAAACCAAAAGCTCCGTTTTACACCAACCACTCTGCTGAGCAAAACTGTTTTAGGATGTATTCACACCAGGAAAGTCCGATAGTTCACTTGCTTTTGGCCGGATCAATTTTTTTTTTTTGGTGCGGTTCACTTTCACACTGTACTTTTTTGTAAGTGGACCAACATCTGTAAACAAAACCACGTGTGCTGAGGTTGTTCACCCATTGGACAGAAATGATCCGTGTCAAAGCGCCATGTCCAAACAAGTGAAGGAGGAGAATCATGGCGTTGTGTGCCGTTTTCAGTGTCGTCATAGCGATATGGTTTGCACAGTTTTTACAGTTCGCACAAATGTTTGAGCAGCATCGTGAGGTTTACACTATTTTACAATCAATTTCCAAACGACGAAGACACAGGGCAAGACGGCTACGGGGGACAGCGCTCATGTGATCTGACCATATTTCTATAAGTCAGCGTGTTTCTTCGTTCGTCCAAGTATATCCTCCTCGCTGAATGGTTGCACTCTGTGGATTCTCTGGTGTCTGGTAAGCCTCGGTTTCCCATAATGCTCAACATACGACGGGAGCTCGTTAAGTACAGAAAGCCAACTGTGTCAGATCGAGTCCGGTCTGCATTCTCACCTCAAATGAACCGCACCAGGGTTCGATCGAGACCAAGCTTGGTCTCGGTTCGCTTGTTTGCTCCGGATAGAGATTTTTGTTTTTTATTCACACCAACCCAAAAGGTCCGAATCAAAGGAACAAACGAACTCTGGTTCGTTTTAAATGAACCTAACAAGGCAGGTGTGAATACACTCGTAGAAATAAATTAAGATTAAGACAAAAAATACTTGAATATTTTAAGATTTGCATGTTCTTATAGTTTTTCAAAATGGATATTCCATTAGGTCAAATTATTGTGATAATATGGTTACAGACTGCTAAGTTAGCACTGTTGCCAGAGCAATTAACAATTCAAAAATAATCAGAATAATCTTTTTAATGAGCAAATGTCCCCAAAATGTTGTCTGAAATCCATGAATATGATGCACAAACCTGCTGTTTAGTCTGTCTATGGTAATTTTCAAGTTAACAGCTCCTTTTTTGTTTGGTAGAGATCAGAAATTCCAGGGCGGAAATTATTAAAATGATTCTAATGAAGGTGTATGGAGTTTAAAAACACAGTGGAGCACTTCCTGTATTACCACATGACATCACAACGTGGAGTGTTTTCTGTTTGAGAGAAGAACTCCGCCTAAATATGCAGGGGTTGTTTAAACACGCATGACTGAAACAAAACACACCTCCAGGTGCGTTTGTGATGAGGAAACATTATAACATAGATCAGAAATAAGTGCCCGTTAATGTTTTCTGAAGTGACTCACACTCGTCGTAGAAGCCGTAGATGCGGTTGATGGAGGCGCACTCGTGGTTGCCCCTAAGGAGGAAGAAGTTCTCGGGGTACTTGATCTTGTAGGCCAGCAGCAGGCAGATGGTCTCCAGGGACTGCTTACCCCGGTCCACGTAGTCTCCCAGGAACAGGTAGTTAGCCTCCGGAGGGAAGCCGCCGTACTCGAAGAGCCTCAGCAGGTCTGTGTACTGCCCGTGGATGTCTCCTGTGGACATGAGGGACAAAGGAGAGGGCGTTTGAACAGGTTTGAACAGCAAAAATGTCAAACTTTCTTGCATTATTGGTTCTATATTACACAAAATTGCCTCTCGTGAGCTTTAAGACATGTTATAATGTTGGTACCTCATCAAAACACAACAAACTCAACAAAATTGGAGTTGTGTTTTGTTTCATTTACATATTTTGAGTAATCCTGAATTAGTTTGTTTACAGCTCTAAAGCTCAAAATGCTTTTCTCCAACTTGTGATGTCATGAAGCAGTAGTTTTCAAGTTCACAGCTCCTTTTAGCCTTTTTTTTCAGTAGAGATTGGAAATTCCAAATTATTTTAGTGAAGGTGTATGGATTTTAAAAACACAGTCAGGCCTGGACTGGCATACCGGGCATTTTCCCAGTGGGCCGACAGTCCTAGGGGCCGATGCGTTTTTTGTTTTTTTTTACTTATAGACCGGCCCACAATTTAGAGGACGCGGGCCATTGGTCCATCTTCAATATAGACAGTGTACTAAACCAATCAGGATATAGAAGCTTATGAGAGCTTATGAGATCCCCGCCAATTTCAGTGTTGAGCGTGGAAACATGGAGAAGCGACAGAAAGGGGGTGTGGAGAAGTTGTGGGCTAAAAGATTAAAAAATGTCACTATAGACGCTGCAAAATGTTCTAAAATAACCGACATATTCTCTGGAGGGGCTGGAGCCTCCACATCCTCTGCAGGTTGAAGATGGACAGGGAGAGGAGCAGCCAGAGACTGTGGACAGGGAACCCGAGGGACAGAGTGACCATGAAAGTGTCGCACAGGCACAGCAGGTCAGCAGGTAGTAATGTTAGGATAATACCGGGACTTTTAGGTGATGGACAAGCATAAAAATCGCTCACCTTTCGGCGAAATTCACTGTTTTGAAGCCAAAACAGGTGACCTACGTGAATCTTGTAGATTCAATGAGAAAGGTTTATTGAATGTGTAGTTACTGTGAGTTTGCTGGTGGTTTTTGGGAGCTGGGATTTTTCCTTTAAATGTTGCGCCCTGGTTTCTCCGCGGCCAAAATGTAACATCAGTAAAATACAGTAAAATGCACAAACAAAAATTAGTCCGTTGTGCTCCGCTAATTAGGGGCCGGTCTAAGCCAAAAATGCCAGGGCCGTTTTTTGTCCCAGTCCAGCCCTGAACACAGTCGAGCACTTTCTATATTGCCACATGACATCACAAGGTGGAACAAAGTGTTTTCTGTTTGAGAGAAGAGCTCACCCTAAATATATAGGATTTGAATGTGTGTGAATGAAACAAGACACTCCAGGATTGTTTGTGATGAGGAAACAACATTAGAACAGATCAGAAAACAGTGTATTATGGGCTCTCTTTAAAATATTACTTGTTCATCCACAATCACAAATGTAATGATTTCCAAATGGGATTAAAGACAAAACACTCTCTGATCAAAAGCCTTGATTATTGGCGCATTTCTTCATGTTGTTGGCTGACATTCGCACCGGGAGGCTTCAGACAGATGGAAAATAGTGAGAATTAGGGTGGGAAAGAGACAGAACATTTCCCACAGGAACTTAAACTCTGATTTTTTGGGAATGAAAAAGAGAGAGAGCTAAAGGGTTACAAAAAATAATATTTTAGCAAAATGTCAGTCATTGACCTTTCCTAGACAAGACCTTTGCAGAATCAACAATCGTAGCAGCAGCAAACTATTACTTATCTCAGGTAATAGAAGTTCTACAATTTGTTTCGAAGTTCTCAATGTGACGAGAATTTTCGAGATGAGATGTCTTAGCACAGCATTTTTCAACCTTCAGGTCGCGACCCCACGTGGGGTCGCCTAGAATTAAAATAGGGTCGCCTGAAATGTCCGGAGCAGTGCAGTCACAATAACTAGTGATGGGCAAATGAGACGGAGCTCCGGAGCACGTCTCGTTCTTTCTGAAAGTGTCTCGCAGCAGCCGCTTACGTGACCAAAGTGTCGAAGTGTCGGTCCCTCCCCCCGCTGCTTCGCTCTGCGGGTCAATTGCTTCAGTGTATCGAAGCGTTTCATTGGCTCAGAGAATGTTCCGCTCTGCGATTGGTTCAGAGTGCTTCAGAGTGTTCAACGCGCTTCTTTGGTTTGACAAGCGCTAAACTGCTACAGTATAAAAGATGCACCAATATTTCTTAAAAATGTTGGGTAGTGAAGAGTATTGTGTGACGTTAGTGGTGATTTTAGTGACTTCTGGCGACTTTTGGCATTTGTTTCATTTTCGATGGCATCTACAAGTGTAAAAAAGCGATGCGTTCCCATCCAAATCATGGGTTGTGTGTTGGTTTGCAATGGTTAAATTTGTCCACTAGAGGTCAGTGTTTCTCCGAGGCCTCAGACACGTCGAACCATTTGACACAATACTGTGACTGAGATTAAGACGGAAACATGATTTAAAAAAAAGCCTATGGAGTCGCCAGAAATGTGTGATGTCAAAATGGGGTCACAGGCCAAAAAAGGTTGGGAACCACTTTCTTAGTGGCTGTGGAAGGATCATTTCAAGTTTGGATGGAGATTTGATTCGGCCAGTCAAATGTATTCTTGGATTAACCTCGTTTCTGGGTTTTCTCAAAATGGTAGTTTATAACGGTATAGGGATGTAATGATATCTAAATCTCGATATATATTTTCACAAAATGCACCTATGATACAATATTAATTGCAATATTTTGTGTAGGCTAACAAAACTGAATATGCTACTTTTGTGCCATAAAGCAAATAATTAAGATGTAAAAATGTTTAATAACAGAGATACAGACACAATATGCCATGATCCTTTGCTCTGTTTCTAGATCAGACTGAAACAGAGTAAATGATCATGGTATATTATGTAGTTTTCTCCATTTTTGCACCAAAACAATGAATTTAAGTAAAGAAATTCAATACACTGTGATGGCCCACGATATTATTGTGAGTAGGGATGTCAACAATTTATCGACTTACGATTAAATGCATTAATTGTAATTAATTGCTAATCGCGTACACGCGCACCCGCGTGGTCACGAAACAAGGCAAAAAGCCGCAATTCTGGTTTAGACCTGGTCCAGTCCTGGGCAGGGCGCACCACGCTCACTCAACGGCATTGCGCGTACACCGGGGCTGCGAGCACGAGATCGAACCGCGGCACCCAGAATGCGTAGTCTCAGCCCTAGCCACAAACCAGCCGCACGAAACCAGCAGCGGCACGTGGTGGTTTAATCCTGGTTTAGTCCAGGTCTAGACCTGGTCCAGTCCTGGTTTAGTCCAGGTCCAGTCCAGGTTTAGACCTGGTTTAGACCTGGCCTAGACCTGGTTTAGTTCTGGTCTAGACCTGGTTTAGTTCACGTTTAGTCCTGGTCTAGTCTCTTAGCCAATCAGGACACTATAAAAAAAAAAAGTTACACTATTAAAAGGACTCCCCACCCACCCGGAGAGGGCAAGCCACCTTTTTCCGGTCGAGAACCATGGCCTCTGATTTGGAGGAGCTGATCCTCATCCCAGCCGCTTCACACTCGGATGCGAACCGCCCCAGTGCACATTGGAGGTCCCGGTTCGATGAAGCCATCAGGACAACATCATCTGCAAACAGCAGAGATGAGATCCTGTGGTTCCCAAACCGGATCCCCTCCGGCCTCTGACTACGCCTAGAAATTCTGCCCATAAATATAATGAACAGAACCGGTGACAAAGGGCAGCCCTGGTGGAGTCCAACATGCACATGCACCGGAAAACAGGTCCGACTTACTACCGGCAATGCGAACACAGCTCCTGCTCCGGTCATACAGGAACCGAACAGCCCTTAGTGAAGGGCCACGAACCCCATACTCCCAGAGCACTCTCCACAGGACCCCACGAGGGACACCGTTGAATGCCTTCTCCAGACCCACAAAGCACATGTGGACTAGTTGGGCAAACTCCCATGCACCCTCGAGCACCCGATGGAGATTATAGAGCTGGTCCAGTGTTCCCCGGCCGGGACGAAAACCACACTGCTCGTCCTGAATCTGAGGTTCGACTATCGGTCGGATTCTCCTCTCCAGCACCCTGGAAAAGACCTTACCGGGAAGGCTGAGGAGTGTGATTCCCCGATAATTGGAACACACCCTCCGGTCCCCCTTCTTAAACAGAGGGACCACCACCCCGGTCTGCCAGTCCAGAGGTACTGTCCCCGACCACCACGCGATGTTGCAGAGACGTGTCAGCCAAGACAGCCCCACAACATCCAGAGACTTAAGATACTCAAGACGGATCTCATCCAACCCCGGGGCCTTGCCACCGAGGAGCTTTCCAACCACCTCAGTGACTTCAGCCAGGGTGATGAACGAGTCCGCCTCCGAGTCTCCAGCCTCTGCTTCCTCCTCGGAAGACGTGACGGCGGGACTGAGGAGATCCTCAAAGTATTCCTTCCACCGTCCGATAACATCCCCAGTCGAGGTCAACAGCCTTCCACCAGCACCGTAAACAGTGTTGGTGAAGCACTGCTTCCCCCTCCTGAGGCGCCGAATGGTTTGCCAGAATTTCTTTGAGGCCATCCTATAGTCCTCCTTCATGGCCTCTACAATCTCCTCCCAAACCCGAGTTTTTGCCTCTGCGACCACCCGGGCTGCAGCACGCTTGGCCCGCTGGTACCTGTCAGCTGCCTCAGGAGTCCCATGAGCCAACAAGGCCCCAATAGGACTCCTTCTTCAGCCTGACAGCATCCCTTACTTCCGGTGTCTACCACTGGGTTCGGGGACTGCCACCGTGACAGGCACCACAGGCCTTACGACCACAGCTACGGGCGGCCGCATCGACAACCGACAGCATAGCTCCCGGGATCATTCGGGCACTCAAACCCCTCCGCCACGTTAAGGCGGCGGCTCAAGGAGGGGCCAACTGAAAATTAGTTTTTGTAAAACCTAACTGCCTCATTACTTAATAACACATAACTTACCAGCTTCTGTAAACAATGCCATTTACTGATTTCAACGTAGAAATAAAATTAATAAGAGACACAAGGTCAACAATGCAATGAAATGCTGAGGAACCGTTGACTCACCAAGATAGTCAAGAAGTATTAATAGCAGCAATAATAGTACATGGTAAAAAAGTGTTTCCAAACGTGCAGGGGGAGAAGTAAACAATATAATAAAAATATGCAATAAAATTTAATAAAAATACAAAGTACAATGTACAATGTACAATGTACAAAGGTTCATGCAGGTAACCAGAGTAGACTTCAAACTTTTGGCCTGGCCCTCCACAATATTTTCTGCTTCTCATTTGGCCCCTGGGGAAAAATAATTGCCCACCCCTGATCAAAACAGTAAAGAGGTCAAGTGTATTACATAAACAAGTTTTCTTCCATCGAATAGGCAACAAAATTGTAGTGATCACAAAAAAATGCTAAAAGATGCCAAAAAAATCTTCTTGGCGATATCTCGATACTGTATCACCAAATACAGTATCATAATTTATTGCCATATTGATATTTTTGCACACCCCACACACAACTGCAATCCACAAAAAACGTTTTAAAGATTCTTCTTCTCCACTCTGCCATGAGCAGTTTTATCCAAAGTCATGCTCCGTGGGACATGAGCGGCGTTGGAGGAGGACGACACCAGATGTAGGTCAACACCAAAATACACCTGGAGTTTGAATTAGCGGCTTCCTGAGGGGACAACAGGGTCTGGCTCTCGCATCACTTCGCATCCGCTGACTGAGAGCCAGTTTCCTTTATATCCTCTGACCGTGCTCACAAAAGTCTGTATTTAGGCCAAGTGCCCCAACCCGAAATAGACAGGGTAAAAAAAAAAACTACTGAAGCAATAGAAATGGCGGTTATGTGCAAACTGGACCCAAAGAAACATGTTGAAAAGATAAGTCTATGTTAAAAATACGAATGGTCCAATTTTCTGAAATGATACAGATACTAAATATTTGCTGCTGTGGCCGATATGTACCGATATTTGGCTTAAATAATAAAATAATTTGTTACATGTCTGTAATCAGTCATATTTGTAGCCTGAATTTTGACTCATGAGTCTGTTCAAAAGACAGAGACTGAGGCAGCGCTGAGAAAATACTGTTGCCAAAATATCGTCCGATACCAATTTTGGAATCTATATATTGCCCGTCACTTTCAAAGATTTTTTATACAATTTTTTATACCAATGATGTTTCTATAAAAGACCAGCAGGGGGCACAAAGATTCCAACTACTACAACAAAGTCAAGTGATTTAAATGTGGATAATAACAGTGTCTACAAGCACTGAAGTTGGTTAGATGTGCACAGAAAAGGCAACTTGAGCCAAGACGGTGCAATGAACAAAATTTAAATTTGTGATTTTAATCATTACACTTCATTTTATTACAAAAATATTAGGGGTGGGACAAGAACCACGAGATTAGGTCCACGGGAACAAGGCAGGACTAGATTTTGACATTATTTTTAATACATAAGCAGTGCGACCCATTACACAATTTTGGCTTCACTATTTTTATTTTTTTTAATCAGAAATTAGGGATGTCAACAATTAATCGACTTACAATTAATTGTCGTTCAAGATGTTGGCCGAACAAAATGCATTAATTGTAACTAATCGCTAGAGGGCGCTACTCTGGAATGTGAACACGAGATGCGAACCCTCTCGCGAGAAAGTCCATAGCGTTACATCATGTAACCCTTTCCTCTCATACTACTCCTCAAAAACTACAGAGGATTTTCAGACAATATGAAATCTCAGTTTATTTCAAACCCACAAACACTTTAAGACAAAAACTCATCCACCCAAAGGACAAAACACCGAGCCACAAACAAAGCAATGTGGTCTACTCCATTCAGTGTAGTGAAGACTGCAGTGAGCGCTACATTGGAGAAACAAAACAGCCACTTCACAAGAGGATGTACCAACACAGACGGGCGTGCCAGAGTGGACCGTCATCTGCCGTACATCTTCACCTAGAAGCCACAGGCCATTCGTTTGAGGACAGTGAGGTTCAGATCTTAGCCAGGGAAAAGAACTGGTTTGAGAGGGGAGTTAAGAGGCAATTTTTGTCAAAAAAGAGAATCCTTCGTTAAACAGATATGGGGGAGTCAGACATAACTTGTCTCCCATTTATAATTCCATTATCAAACCAAAGTCAAAACAGACAAAAGAAACATTAGGGCAGCCAGGTCAGGGCCAGAGGGGTGGAGACGGTCGTTAGGGGTGAATAGGTGGTGCGTAAACTAGACGCCAGAGAAATTCAAAAAACAAAAGAAACAAATTAGTTGTGATAGTTCCAGAACTATTTCAGTGTAGTGAGCTCCTCCCTGCAGCTAGATATAAGCAGTGTCTAACCAGCACTATAACCAGAACTGACGAAGCCTCTCGGATGAGCGGCGAAACGTTTTCGACCAAACAAACTTTGTCCAGTTGACAAATTGAATTTCTTCTTTTATCATAATGTGTAGAACTTAATCCACTGATCAATCTGGCGTGAGAAAAAAAGACAATTTTCTAATCTACAGGCTGAGGTCAGGAATGGGATGAGACAGAATTACACAAGACGAGACGAGATATGAAATTGGGTCCACAAGAACGAGACAAGACGAGATTTTTTACATAATTCCTAATATATAAATATATTTTTTTTTATTTATTCATTTATAATTTCATAGTTTTGTTTCAATTCTAGTACCGTTTTTTGGAACTGTTAGGGAGCTGTAACTCACCAGCATGTAACCCAAAATGTGAACATTGGGGGAAAAATCTCACAAGATCATTTTCCTCATATGCACAATTTTGTGGTAATTTTGTCTCATGAGATCTTGTCCCATTCCTAGCTGAGGTGTACGCTTTTTGTTATTGTTGAAATAACTGCCTTCAATTATGAATTATAATAGTTCCTGTGATTTTTGCCATAATCGAGTAGCCCCATCATGAGTTCTGAAAAGTTAAGAATGACAATGTGATGAGACGTGAGTTAGCTAAAACAGAATACTTGTTAGTGAGTTTGTTGACAGAGGGAGCGGCGTGCTAGCATTGGAAGTGCAGGGTGGAAACATATAATTAAAGAGGTTATACGGAGGCAAAAGCACAGCTATTCTCACATTCAACTCCTCCGGCATGATCTGCGCCTCACTTAAATCTTGGTGGAATTCTAGGAACACTTTTAGTACTGCATTTCTAAACACATTTTACATATTCAAAAGGTGTTGCTAAAGGCTAAGCACTGGGTTCTAAGTGTTCAGGAAGCGTTTGTGTTGATATGGCATGTGTTCAAGTGATTTCATATCCTTAACAATAACAATTGAGGTGAAGGCCAGGTCAACGTCACAAATTTTTATGGTTTATATCTCTAATTACTAGGCCTATCCACATGAAATGTAGACTGGCAGAAAGTTCTCTCTAGGACTCTAGGACTGGGTATATTTAAAGGCAAATTAACGTTTTTTTACAATCTAAGCCTTCTTTCGGTAATAAAACAAGTCGTTTGACTCACCCATATCACGTTCGTGTCATTTGGAGCTGTTTGAAGAAAGTTATGTTGTAGCGTATCCGTTAGCATGAGTATTCGGGGCATTACTTTGCGGTCTCCAAATAACACAAACTTTAGCACTTTTCAAATCGTAGAAGCCCGATGTCTTAATGTAAGATTTCGTTTGAAGCAAAAGTGGCCTGTAATCCGAGATTTATCCATAGTTTTCAGCTTTGCGTTTCATGTTTGGGTGCCGGGAGCAGTCCGCGCATGCGCACTGGCGTCCTCATCTACTCGAAACTATGGCTAAATCTCGAATTACAGGCCATTTTTGCTTCAAACGAAATCTTACATTAAGACATCGGGCTTCTATGATTTGAAAAGTGCTAAAGTTTGTGTTATTTGGACACCGCAAAGTAATGCCCTGAGCATATGATATGAGCACCATGTTAACGGATACGGGATTATTAGTAGAACAGAACGGCTCAACATAAGTTCTGCGATACTGCTCCAATTGACAGAAAAATGCTATGGGTGAGTAAAACTACTTGTTTTATTGCCGAAAGAAGGCTCAGATTGTAAAAAAACGTTAATTTGCCTTTAAGAGGTTGTCAATACGATGCATATCGCAATACACAGGCCATGATACACATCCCGATCCAGTGCCCTTTCAATTTGATGTATACAAATCAATTGGATATGGTTAATTTAAAAAAAAAAAAAAAATGCTATTCTTCCATTTTTCTATTTAAATCTGATTTGCACATATATATTTTATTTATCATTATTTTTATGTATATAATTATATCTCATCTGACACTGGTCTATTGCTCTTTGGTTGCTATTCCATCTTTGTTTTTTTCTTTTTACCCTCTGTTATATATTGTATATTATATTTGATGAGCGAGCTACTGTATCCAAAACAATTTCCCTTGTGGATCAATAAAGTGTGTCCTTTTAATCATCATAACAGTGAATATGTCAGATGTATTGCATAAATTAGTTTAATTTCTCTAAACAGGCAACAAAATTGTATATATAGTATACAAAAATACTGATATTACAGCAGGCCACAATATATATCATATCAATACTGTATTATTAAATTAAACAATATATCATCTGCATTTTCATTTAAAACAATCTCAGGATGGAACAAACTTCCAACTGAGCTAAAATTATGCAAATGCCTAAAAAAATTTAGTCTGGAAATTAATTATGAGAAGGGGATACAGGTTTCGGGAAGAGTTTTAATTATTTTTTACTAATTGATGAAATGTATCACCGCCACTGTAAATATTTTGAATTGCATTGTTTTTATGCTTTATGTTCATTTTTTTAATGTTGTTTAATGTCTCAGGGACTGCAGATGGAAATTAGCTCTGGGAGCTAAAGTCTGGTACAAAGCATCTTTTCATTTTTTGTGATTAATGTTCCTGTACATTGTCCCTGCCAAATAAATCAAATATACTAAAACTAAACCCTATTGTTAGGAAAAATAAGTTGTCCAAACGAGTCCTAGAGTTGTACAGAAAGGCAGGAGACTTCGGAGTTTATTTACCATCAGTCCAGGACACGGTGAACTTGAATATTCAACAGTGCGCGTTAATATTGGCCATTCATGGTTCCACACAAGGAGGTTTAAATAGGGGCCAAGAAGGACAGCCTGGAGACCAGCTGGCCGAGATAAAATGAGAAGAGCTTCTGTGAGACCAAGGGAACTGTTAATGTTAAAGAAGGACAAATTCTGTAATAGTCGAATGACGCCAGAGCAAAGAGAAACAGAGCACAGAGAAATGTCAACAATGAACTGGAGGTGTCCTTGCCAAGTCAAGTGCACTATGGTGATTTTAATTTCTTACCATGAAGCAGTGTTGCCAGTTGATTAAGAAATGATCAGATTAAATTCATTTCACAAATGGGATTAATCATGAAGATATACATGACCAAACAGGTTTAGTGGTGCTGAGGCCCTTCATTGTCGCTAGTTTTTATGGTGACAGATGCAAGCAGCAAAGACTGGCCAGCTGTCTTGCGGTGTTCAATCATTTGGTAACAGTTCTGACCCATTTTACTAGTTTTAGCATGTTTTACCAAGACAACAGGTGATGATGTGATTTTGTGATAAATGTGGCAACCTTCTTTCCAACACACCCCCAGCGCTCCATCTCACGCTGTGACATCATGAGCTCTAGAGCGTGAACCTTACCTATTACACTTAACCTGAACATGCTGCTAAAACGGGTCAACGAGGAGCCGGTGGAGAGAGCGGTGACGTTAGCCGGCCTAGCACATGGGAGCACAACCTGATCTGCGGATGCGCTGAATTATTGAGGCCGTGGTGTTGTCGTCTCTTTACCGCGAGCGACCATGCTAGAAAAGTCTGCCATTAGAACAACAGCCCCCCTCCTTCCCCATCCTGGTTTAGTCTTGGTTTAGTCCTGGTTTAGTCCTGGTTTAGTCCTGGTTTAGTCCTGGTTTAGTCACGGTCACTCCGTTGTAACAGTTTGCCGTGTTAATTTGTGTATTCACGTGTATGCGCGTGTCGCGTATATCCACAGACTTTAATTATCTGGAGCTCCGAGACGTATCCTGAACATGTCCCGAGGCGAGAGTTCCTTCTTACGTAGCATTAACGTAACAAGTTAAAGGAAAAGTAACGTTTTTTACAATTTGAGCCTTATTTCGGTAATAAAAGAAGTTGTTTTACTCACCCATAGCACTTTGGTGTCATATGGAGGATTTCCGGAGATGTTTTAGATTAGCGTTAGGCTAACGCCGTTAGCCTAGCGCAACTTATAGCCATAGCTCGGGGCATTCCCCGAGCATGTAATATGCCCCATGCGGGCTCCAAATAACACAAACTTTAGCACTTTTCAAATCATAGAAGCTCGATATCTTACTCTACGATTTCGTTTGAATCAAAAGTGGCCTGTAATCCGAGATTTATCCATAATTTACAGCTTTGCGTTCCATGTTTGGGTCCCGGGAGCTGAGAGCACACTCCGCGCATGCGCACTGGCGTCCTCATCTACTCGAAACTATGGCTAAATCTCGGATTACAGGCCACTTTTGACCACACAAAATCATAGACTAAAGACATCAAGCTTCTATGATTTGAAAAGTGCTAAAGTTTGTGTTATTTGGAGCCCGCACAGGGCATATTACGGCGTTAGCCTAACGCTAATCTAAAACATCTCCGGAAATTCTCCATATGACACCAAAGTGCTATGGGTGAGTAAAACAACTTGTTTTATTACCAAAATAAGGCTCAAATTGTAAAAAATGTTACTTTAAGGATTTTGTCCCGTTTCATGAAATGCCGCGCACATATTGACGAGGCTCGCCCACAGCTGATCAGCGAACAGGCGCAAACACAACAGCGCTAATAGTCATGATTGGCGGGAGCGCGATTGGTGGGTAATTATGCTGCAACATGATTGGAAGCTGGAGGCCCTTCTAACTTGCGGGGATTTTGCTCAGTCAATTAATATTTTCCCGACCCCCCCCTCATTTTTTTTCTCCTCTGATCTACACGATTCACGCAGGTCACCCATTTTGACTTCAAAACGTTGAATTTCGCCGAAAGGTGAGGGATATTCATGCCTGGAACAAGAGGGTTAAAGATGAGCAGACAGACAGAAGTTACAAGTAGAGACACACGTATGTACTTACATAATCCAAAATCCAAAGAACTGCCGTTTGGCTTTCACTATAATCACTGCCAGTTGTGTCCTTGGGCAAGACATTTTGCCTTACACCTGCCTTATTAATACGTATGCAAGTTTTTGTGTTACTGTGTGACTGGAGGGTCCATCAAATGCTTTTCTTCATGGAGATGTTAATGCTTTGTCTGGAATTTTTCACACTGTGGTATTAAACCTTTCCATCTTCACAGAAACCAACCTAGACCAAGTTATAGATCAGATCAGCACACACACCACGCTGACAGGGGAATCCCAGTTACGCACCAGGAAGGGAGTTCCCCTGTTACGCAGCGTGGTGTGTGCTTCGTCTGTCTTTTTCCACACTGAAAAACAGTTCCCACCCAAAATGACCAAGTCAAGCTCTCCGTGTTGATTTGCACATTTATTTGCACTCGATATGAATGCGCACTACACAGAAAGTAATTGGGAAACGCATCAAGCAAATTAATTCCTTTTGGCTGAAATCTTTCTCTGGCGACGTTAGACTCCAGTCTAACGCGGAGTAGCTGCAGATACCGCGGCGGTCAGTGCTGACAGACCTGGACAATGGCTGCATCACCAGAAAAACGCTTTACACCACTTATTTTAGTCTCTGGCCTGTGGGGAGATGCCCAAGTTTGACCTGGGGGTGGCATATCCCTTTAAGCGAGAGAGAAATGTGAGAAAATTAGGGCTGCAACGATTAGTCGACAACGTCAACGACGTCGACAATACAATTTTGTCGACATGAAATTTCATTGTTGACTAGTCGTATTATTTAAGTATCATTTTAATTTGGAACTTAATACTCGTCTGTGTCAAGAATCTGCATAAATCAATACGTGTACTGAAACTGCAAATTGCCGCCGGTAGTGGTGAGAGCAGTATAGCCTCTTTCCGTCCTCATTCAGTCAATCAGTGAAGACCGCCGAGCTGAATCAAAGTCAGTCTATACATCCTCAAAAAAATCTCTGGCTGAATGTGCCAACAACAATGGCGGAGCCTGCGGCTCAGAGTCAGCCCAAAGGGAATGTCGCGGCCTCAAACTTTTCCCAATCGAAGGTGTGGGAGTATTTTACAGATAATAAAAACGAAGTAAGATGCAACATCTGTTAAGTGGAGTTGGCGTTCCATGGTAGTACAATGGTGATGAAACGAAACAAAACAAAACGAAAGCACCCAGGACTGGCGTCCAAAGCTCCAGGTGGGTAAGTTGTTGGCAGCTAGCTTGTGTTTACTTTTTGGGAAACCTTTAGCCTCGAGTGCCATCGTATTTTTAGACGTTTTCATGAAAGACAAAAACAATGGGCGAGGTTACATATAGGTTTTGCGTGCGAGTCATGAGACATGAAATGTGGCCGAATCTGGCGCAAACAACTCCTCCGTTTATTACCGGGCTAGTCCTTGCATGTATCTGCATGTGAGGAATATTCCAATATTAGCACTAATGCTAAACGGAATGGTGGCCATACTCAATTTGCTCACGAGTCATGGACAATCTTTTTCATTCCGAATGTAGTCTAGTCTAGTTGCAGTATTCCCTTAACAGAACGCTGTTTCACAGAATACTTCCACTTTTTATTAAACTGGATACTGAAAATATTCCACTTTGAAACGGAATGCTTAAAGCACGCACGCGTAACTGCGCTCACTAAATACCAACATTAGTGTCGTGTCCATTATCCTAGTAATATTTTTTTCGTGACTAATCGTTACTGGATCTATAGATTAGTCGACTACTAAAATAATCGTTAGTTGCAGCCCTAGAGAAAATGTTAATGCCAGCCTGAGAAAAGTGTAGAATGTGTGTGGTGAGGCGTTTACAGCCTTAAAACATGTAGAATAATTGTAAAATATAAAACTGACGTCTATTTCGCCTATTGCAGATTATTTTTAGAATGTAACCACCATGATAAACGAGGGACCACTCTATAGTAGGGGTGTGCAAAATAATCGTCATGACAATGCATCGCAATACTCACTTTCACAATATACTGCATCGATTCTTGATGCCAAAAATAGATTTTTATTAATTAATAATTTATTAATTAATTATTTATTAATTAATTATTAATAAATAAATTAATTATTAGTTTATTCTTTTTATAAATCCTATGCACTTTTTTCTTTGTGAAAGGGTATTGTTTGTTATGATGGTAGCTACCTCCAAAATGGCAAATGTTTGAAGATAATTTTTTTGTTTTAGAAAAAATCCTATGCACATCCTATGCACTTTATTGGTTTGGTTTATTTGTTTTTGTTATTCAATCAATTCAGTTATGAATTGAGTTGCTCAGAGTTATGTATCAATTGAAGACACTACCCAGATACACAGCCACTGATATTTAAGTCATCCTCTTTTTTTTTGGTACATTTTCACTGAAATATGTCGAATATATTGCAATGCATCGCAATAGTTCAAGTATAGTGATGCATCGTGATAGTATCGCATCGTGGCATATGAATCGTGATTCGAATTGAATCGTGACTTCTTTGCCAATACCAACCCCTACTGTATAGCATGTTCAAAACAACGTATTAACATATTTTATTACACTTTTGTTTTTGACGTTCTGAGTTTTCCTCCCGTTGCTCCCTGTGCCAAGTCACTCCCCCTACAGAGCACTATCACAACACAATCAGCGCACATCCCACTAAGATTTAGATCCAACATTACGCCTTTATTGATCTCAGACAGGAGAAATTTTACTTCTGCATTTGACCCATCCTATTTTCTTTTTTCATGACCAGTGGGCATGAAACTACTCCACACCGCATCAGATTTGTCAAGTTGTTGTGTGCAGTTTTGTGTCATGTTTTTGTATATTTATAGAGAATAGACCACGAGGAGGGTTCGAATAGGGCGTGGGAGAGATTGCTAAATTACTGACACATATGGATGGCATCTAAAACCTCTTCAGGCATGTTTTTGATGAGGTAACAGTGTTGAAAAAAATCTAAAAACTAATCAGTTTTGCATAATAACCCCTCTTTAATGTTGATATTTGACCTTTCAGATGAAAATTAAGCGCTCCATCTGGCACCAGTTGTTTGCTGATTGCACGGTAAAGAGCATGTGGTGTGATGAGCGTGGGGAGCTGTGTGTTTGCGCCCGTGAGCAGCTCTTTAGTCTTCATCAGTTTGTTTTTAAAGGTGAAGCGCTGAGTCACCCTCGCACCACACGCACACTTTAATGTGGGCTAAAGACCACGGCTCGTCCTGTTAGCTTGCATGAATACACAAATGTAAACAAGAGCCGAAGCTGACGCAGTTGGGATCAGCGTCTCGAGAAATACTAAAAGAACGCTGTGCAGAATTGTTGGTAGTTTTCTGGTTTAACTTGAGCTGAATTAACCTAAAGCTATGCCTTTATTAGTCCCACAGTGGGGAAATTCCATTTCTGTATTTAACCCATCCTGTTATTAGGAGCAGTGGGCAGCACATTACTGCGCCTGGGAACCATCTCCATGACCTTCTTGCTTCGGCTTGGTCAGGACCTAAGCTGGAGGATTTACCTATGGTGCATGTATGGTGCAAGCTGAGAGTTGTTGGCTCTAGGGCTGCATGATATGAGATTAAAAAAAATTAATTACATTTTTGTCGCCTTTTAAAATTGCAGATGCTTTCAAAAAACTGTTTCTACCATATGAACAACTTGTGTTGTTGCGATATGGATATTTTTGCTATTTGTCCATGCAGCCCTAGGTGGTACATTCCCTTTTATCTGCAATTCACAGTGTTGCTGTGCTCTTTGGCAACGCCTTTCACCCCCTTTGACTATAAAAATGTCTTTAGTCGACACGTAATAGAAATAGAAACACTAAACAGGGCTGGGCAATAAAGATTTTTTTTCCTCATATTAATTGGCATCGATTTCTAATTTGATTTTGTCTTATTGACAATTCCTGAACAAAAATTATACATCTATAATCAGTGCTATTTAAAAGGTGCATTCCTGCATTTGTCCAACTTTAATGCTCTTTTAGCAACCTGTTAGGTCAAGGTTTGCAAGGTTTGGATGCAAATTATCGATTAATTCATTAATTGATAGTTGATTGACCTTATCGATCGATTAACGATTAACTGATAAGCGGCGTTTTTCACCTGAATTTTAGTGTTTCAATAGGGTCTTTAAGAATATAAGCTATAGTATACATAACACTGTGTCAAAAATATATCATAGTATTATTATATTGTATATTCCTCGATTAATTATTCTTTAGTAAAAAGCAGACAAATGTATTGATGCTGAATAACAAAATACATTCTTTATTGAAAATAAATTGAGGACGTTTTTTGGAAAACCTCCGTGATATGAAATGATAAAAAAATGAATTGATCGGGGAAAACATTTCACTCACACACACACACACGCGCACACACATCGGCACACGGGCCGGACAGCGGGCTGCTTCCACTGCGCTTTCACGTGGAGCCTGTTACGCGGCCCGGAGCGGAGGAGCACGTGCAGCGCGCCGCGCACGTGTTCACGCAGACAGTGAGACGCGGAGCAAACCAAGCCGCAAAAATTGGGTTCGCAGGAGAACATTTTGCACTGCTTTTAGATCCGGCCGCGGAGGTAACGCTATGGTCCTTCTCGCGAGTGGGTTTGCATCTCGTGTTCACATTCCAGAGTAGCGACGTCTCCTCTAGCGATTAGTTACAATTAATGCGTTTTAATTGACCAACGTCTTGATCGATAATTAATCGTAAGTCGATTAATTGTTGACATCCCTAGTTCACACACGTCAGATCAGTAAATATTCACGTCCAGATGAAAACGGAGCGCTGAGTGAAAACGATGTAATACATACGCCACACTGATATGTGGTGCTGTAAACAGGAAACGGCCAGAGCCACCGGAAACGCAATACTACAAAGAGCACATTCACATAAAGTCCTTTCTCTTCCGCAAACAAACACAAGAAGATAATGATGCCTACGCACGCACAAAAGCCGACTCTCTTGTTTAGATTGATGACGAAGTAGAGTTACTTCTCCGAGTTACGTTGGATTACGTTTTTCAAAAGCTGCATTTTGCTCATCTACAGACCCTGGCATTCTCAGATTTTTCCACTCTGGAACCCATTTTCAAAAAAAAACAGCGCCGTGTGGACCAAAGGCCAAAATGAATAAAAACTTCTGTTTTCACCAAAGAAGGTTGTCGTGTGGACAGGCCCTAAATAAAGATATGCCTCCTAAATAAGAAAAATACTCAAGAGGTTCCACGTTCTGCTGTTCGATGTTTATAGGCTAAACTGGAGTACCTGAAGGAAATCAGATCATCCTAAGACACTTCTTCAGGTCCAGTGAAACGGCAATGCCAAGTTGCCTCTCCAATGGCAACTTCTCCAATGTCTGAACCATTATAAATGACTGACTCTTGATTAAACTGTCATTCACTACACAGCCCTATGTCCAAACACCGTGGCAGGTTTGTTATTATTCACTCTCTATCGACTCAGCAGCGTTGGGTTTGTGTATGTATCATGTTATGGGGTGACAGCGGGCTAGAACAGTGAGTTGATTATAGCGCTGCATGCCCTGCCCAGGCCCTGTTCTCCAGCGTGATTACATAAGAACAGCAGATACAGACAGAGCTCCAGTGGGAGGGAGCCATCATCACCCCTACACACCAATGTATTTATGAGTTTTGTGTTCAGACCGTTGGTGATCAGAGTACAAGGTTTCATTTTATGTTTTTGTAGTCATATGTTTGTTACTGTGATAATGTATGGTCAAAAGTCTCACAATAATATTAGAGGCCCTGATAATATATTGAAATACAAGTCTCTTTGCTTAAATTAGTAGTTATGCGATTATAATGTCTGTCTTTCTTAAATAAACTAGGTGCAGCAGTAGCTAAAAAACAGAGGGAACTCTATAGACCATGATCCTTTCAAGGCTTTTCCAAGGCTTTTAAAAAGAAAAAGTAGCATTTTCACAAGTTTGTTAACCTCAAAATATCAAACCGTGAGATGCATATCATGAAAATATCATATTGAGGGATTTTGATACATCCCTAATAAAAAATAATGCATCTTTTTGAATTCATAATATTAGTAATTTAAGGATTGTCATATGTTCTTGTATTTTTTCTTTACTTCTTTATCCCATTCACACGCTGTAGTACCAGCTTGTATAGGACTTTTTTGCACTATTTTTTTTTCTATACTGTGTTGTAAATATCTTGCTGTGTTGTATATAGTACTTAAATGTCTCCACTGAAGTGAGATGCTTTCAATCTCATTGTCCATCCATCCATCTTCTTCCACTTTCTCCATTTCTGGGTCGCGGGAGCAGCAGTCCAAGGAGATCTGCCGCCCAGAACACAATGCATTGTGCTATTGTGTTCAATCTCATTGTGAGTATATATAATGTAAATTGTACATATGAATAGTGACAATAAAAGGCATTCTATTCTATTCTATTCCAGTGTGGTATATTGCAGGCAAGTTTAACATATTGCAAATTTGAGACTGGAAAATTTTATCTGGTTATTGTTATCATGAAGTTATGATGTAATCAGAAACCCAGCAAGACGCAAAACCATCTCTTACAATACCCATCTATAACTCTTTACACTAGGAAACAATGGTGCCCACACATAAGCCTCACGCCGGACTGGCTCTTTGGTCACTATGATACTCGCGGTTGGAATTTCAAATGCAAAACTTGACTCAAAATTTGTCTCTATAACTGCTAGCCTCGATGAGCTTCATTTGAATGACTGACATCATACTCAGACCACTTCTTTATACAGACCGTAGGCCTACTGTAGCCCTAGGCCGTAGTTGTTTTTCGTGGTTAGGACTGCAGTCAAGAGTACACAGAGAGGAGAGTACTGACCGCAGATCTTGAGTGGGGCCTCCAGCTCCAGGAGGATGGGCTGGCTCAGGAAGATCTCCCTGGACTTGATGCACAAGCCCCGGACCTCCGCCTCCGTCATCTGCACGATTTTCCCCGGGCGACATCCCCGCACTGCAACACAACACCACACACAGTTAATAATACAACTGCATATGTCAGTGTTTACATACAAAGATGAAAATGTGCTGTACTGTGCATTTTCTGACATGGGAGTGGATTCATATGGACAGGGTTTTGATAGTGTTAACAATACAACGACAAAAACATCTAAAACTCAGGCAGTGTTTGCCAATATGTGCATTGAATCACCACAGTAACTGCTGAACATTCCAAGTATCAATAGAAAGAATGAAATGATCTCTGTTAAAGAAAGAATTTCAGATATCCAGACAGTTTTGGAGGCATATTTTATCCTCAAACATCTGCCAGTATTTGCGATTTGTCTCAAAACGCAATTTATGATCTCTGTTAACAAGACTGGGTGTTGACAATTTCAGATCGAGCAAAAGAAGGATTGGTGAAGAGGTAATTCATATTCACTTTAAAAACTTGTAAACTGAACCTCTTTTTTGGCCTTATTTAATTTGTTCAGTATCAAATGTTGCTTAAATCAATCCATTTTTGTCAATATCGGTATCATTTTCCATTATCTGCGCTCCTACGTTTCATTCCCAGTTTGTCCTTTGTGTATCAGATTTGTCTTTTTAAGCAGACGCATAACAAAATGGAAATAGAAGAGGCATTAGGCTAAAGCAGTGCTTCTCAATTATTTTATGTGACAAGTAAATTCACTCAGAAACTGTATGTTTTAGTATTTTGTATGTGGATTATTTAATATTTGATGGGTGGGACGTAAAATGTCCTCAAATTCTGGAATGACCCATTATTTGTCTAGAAAATTGTTATTAGTACACCTCTACATAACATTGTATCCTTTTATTAACATTAAAAACAAAAAAAGAAAGAAACTTCCAACAAAGACTGCACTGTCTTTTTGCACTGAGGACTCAAATATTAATGTGTTTTTAATGCAGCTTTGCGCACATTTGTTTACGTTTTACAGAAACGAAACTTAAAACCACATAGCCCATTTGCATAAACTAAAAGCGCTGAACCCCCCCCCCCCCCAAAAAAAAACAAAAAAAAAAACAACGCTCTCTCCTTGTGCCGCTGGTGCGTCAGCTTTTGTCGGAGTAAAGGACACAACTCTGTTTCCGTGACAGAGGATGTTCTGCTGATGGTGAGTCTGTTCTGTATATCGTGTATTTAAGGTTGCTGACCCCTACCCCAGAGCGACAATGAGAGCGCCACTGCTAACTACTGTTGTTGATGTGCAATTACACTTATTTGTAGTACAGTACGGAAAAAAAGCATGTTTCCCAGGGTCACACAAAAAATTTGACTTTGCTTATTCTTAATTCTAAAACAATTCCAAATTCAATTCTGGAGTTATTTTTCATTCAAAACAAAGCACATTTATTTTACACATTTAAAGCTCATTTTATGTAAACTATCCATACAAAACAAAATTGTTCTTAGATCCTATATTTTATTAGGGGCTCTGTCGTTAACAAGAGAGTCTTAAACACATTTAATGACCTGCACAGGCGTATTCCCAGTTTACTGATGAAGAGAAACAAGTGTAAACTCCACAGAGGCAATGTCAGGTAAGGGGCATTTTACCGTGGCAAAAAAACGTTATTAGCGCAGGGGTCTCCAACCTGTGAGCTACTTTTTGTAAAGCGAAAATACTAGAGCGACTCATTTTAGCAGTCACCAGAAATTTAGTAAATATAAGAGTCATGGCAAGTTGTAAATGAGGTACAGTTAGATGCCTATAAAATATAAAACTTTATCAAGTTATTAGTGCACAAAGTTAGGCATCAAAATGAGACATGCACAATGGAAATAGGCATTTATTTATTTTAAATATATTACCCTCTATTTATCCCTGTAGGGAAATTATTTCTCTGCATTTCACCCATCCTTCAGGACCAGTGGGCAGCACACCTTTCAGGCGCCCGGGGACCCATCTCCATGATCTTATTGCTCGGCTTGGTTAGGATTTTTTTTACCTATGGAGCATGTTTTTGGGTTGATGGGGGAAACCAGACACGGGAAGAACATGCAAACTCCACACATAAAGGCCCCAGCAACCTGGGGATCGAACCCGGAACCTGAAACCTGTGTTATTTAGTGCAATACGTACAATTCAGATATCTCTTGGCAAGCTACTTCGAAGGAGGTGGAGGGCTACTGGTAACTCCTGAGCTACAGGTTGGAGATCTGTATTAACACATTTTGAAATAGATTTTTGAGAATATGGAATCAATCCAGGATTGTAAAGACATAGATTTGCGACCCTTGTAAGTATCGATTTTTTCAACACCCCTACTTATTGGACATATTGAATTTTCCATCAACCTAAAATTGTACGTGTGGAGAAAAAAGTAACTGAGCTGATTGTACAGTTATGGAAAAAAATAAGATACCACTGCATTTTTTTTCTGAAATCAGCATCTCTACATGTATTACAGCCATTCAATTCCAGCGTCTGTTGAATTCCAACACAAAGTTGAGCTACTTCAGTTCTTGCACCAGGAGTGGAATAAAGTCACCCAAGAACAATGTGAAAGACTTGTGGAGAACATGCCAAGACGCATGAAAGCTGTGATTAAAAATAAGGGTTATTGCACCAAATATTGATTTCTGAACTCTCTGAACTCTGAACTAGTGTAAACATTAGTATTATGTTGTTTTTAAATGAATTTGATCTCGTTTCTTTGCATTGTTTGAGGTCTGAAATGTATGTAAATCATGTATCTTTTTGTTATTTTGACCATTTGTCATTTTCTGCAAATAAATGCTCTAAACGATAATATTTTTATTTGGAATTTGGGGGAAATGTTGTCAGTAGTTTATAGACTCAAACAAAAATGTTCCTTTTGCCCAAACACATACCTATAAGTAGTAAAATCAGAAAAACTGAAAATTTTGCAGTGGTCTCTTATTTTTTTTCCAGAGCTGTGAATGCCTCTTCTGCTCCTCACCGAAGCTTCAAAGCAAGATTCTGCTGTCTAGCAATGAAACATTAACCATAAATAGGATTGCGTAGCTAAAAGTCTTTCTTGAAATCACAAAGGAGCAGGCCTGCATTCGCAAGACGGCCGGTGACGTCATCAAATGTGAGCAGTGTAAACCAGCCCTACACAAATCCACCAGTGAATGGTGGAATTATGTAATAAGCAACAATATGACTGTGGCTGTAACCGAGACGCCCACAGCGCGTTCATCTGAACAAGAAGAAGCACCATCGATACCGCACGAAAATAAATACGGAACAACCCAAAGTTCTCCATTTGACAGAAGTGTACTGTGGAAAGTAAATGGCCATTGTACGTACCACGATGCTAATAAAAAAAACACTCTTTCTTTAGACAATAGAACGTGATTTTCAAGTTTCACCATACAACCTCTGTGGTCCTGGAAGGTTCCACAGTGGTCCATGGACGTATACTCGTCTATGTGCTCTTATGCTTGTTCTGATGCAGCTCAAGATCATTCTAAACCTATTCAGGAAAGGTTAATTTCTGTCCTGTCAATGTGACTTTTTTAGTATCGATTCCTGCTCAAATGAGTATCTAGTTTTATATTAGTATCGATTAGTAGGGATGGGCCGAGACAATTTACGAGATACGATACTGCGTCCATAAGAAAGAGACAAGATGAGACGAATATACGTTTCGTGATTCAGTTTTCAGGTTTGGCCTCGTGATTTTTTATGGATTTAATTTCATATTTTTGTTTCCGTTCTAGAACTGCTTTGTAAGATATATAATCGGCAACAGATAATCCTTTTTTTTTTTGTCCAATCCAAATGTAAACAGTTGGGAAAAAGATCTTGTACCATCCCAACTGATTAGTGTCTAATTTTCGATTCTTTTGACAATGATTTTCCTTATTAAGATCTAGGTTAGACTTGCTTTGGTCTTGGTTAAAGGAAAAGTAACGTTTTTTACAATCTGAGCCTTATTTCGGTAATAAAACAAGCGGTTTTCCTCATTGATAGCACTTTGGTGTCATATTGAGCACTTCCGGAGATGTTTTAGATTTGCGATCTCCATAATGTGAGTTCTCGGGGCATATGTTTGCGGTCTCCAAATAACACAAACTTTAGCACTTTTCAAATCATAGAACCTCGATGTCTTAGTCTACGATTTCGTTTGGTCAAAAGTGGCCTGTAATCCGAGATTTAGCCATAGTTTCGAGTAGATGAGGACGCCAGTGGCCATGTGCGGAGTGTGCTCTCAGCTCCCGGGACCCAAACATGAAACGCAAAACTGTAAACTATGGATAAATCTTGGATTACAGGCCACTTTTGACTCAAATGAAAGTGTAGACTGAGACATCGAGATTCTATGATTTGAAAAGTGCTAAAGTTTGTTATTTGGAGCCCGCACGGGGCATATTACATGCTCGAGGAATATATTATATGCCCCGAGCTATGGCTAGAAGTCACGCTAGGCTAACGAAAATCTAAAACATCTCTGGAAGTGCTCCATATAACACCAAAGTGCTATGGGTGAGTAAAACAACTTGTTTTATTACCGAAATAAGGCTCAAATTGTAAAAAGCGTTACTTTTCCTTTAAGTCTGTTAAATTTTTACTTTGACCCAGCTTTACTAGTAAATTAAGGCACGTACACTTTATTGGTTTGAAATTAACTGAACTGACGGAGCCAAAAACTGAATTTCAATCACAACAAAATTTTTATTACAGGTTCATTGTGTAACTTTTCTGTTGGAGTGTCCGTAAAATGCTTTTCTCCGTTTTTTCCATGTTATTGCTTTGTCTGGAATGTTTCACAGTATGGTCTTAAACCTTTCTATCTTCAGAGACCAAACCAGACCAAGTTACAAGTCAGATCTGTGGAAAGGCAGCCCCACTCACAGTCAAAATGCCTGATTTTCCAGGTATTTTGTATCTATAAAAAGCTGTAACTGAATAAATGTAACGTAGATCT
Source organism: Paratrypauchen microcephalus (assembly GCA_036785185.1). Classification (NCBI taxonomy): domain Eukaryota; kingdom Metazoa; phylum Chordata; class Actinopteri; order Gobiiformes; family Gobiidae; genus Paratrypauchen; species Paratrypauchen microcephalus. The sequence continues at coordinate 422,095 of JAVJIX010000017.1, forward strand.
GTTTATATTCATGTTGTGGAATATTTTAAGCAAAGCAATGACATATCCATAGAAACATGAAGGTGACGGACTCCCAACGGAAATGTTACACAGTGAACCTTTAATTGCAGCCCTGTCCTATACTAATAATGCTCGTGCTTTAAACTACGGGTGACACCAATCTACAAAACGAGGAAGGTTCATCATTGGTACTTGGATTTAGGGCTTATGGTAATCCAAGTGAACGCACAGCAGACTTTTTCTTCGTATAGAAGGGAAGAATGAGCTGGCAGTGTATGCACCATCTGTCCACACCACGGTCCACTGAGAGACTCCTGATGAACTACAGCTAACACGGCTCTCATTAACATAGAATAGACGTGGAAAAAAGCATCACAATTATAGTTTTGAACACCGAGTATATGAA